>BGPR01004644.1:59277-86717 GCA_013235015.1 Araneus ventricosus | reverse complement strand
GCAAAAATAAAACGTCATAGTTTGGTTCGAAGAGATTGTAATTCTGGTCGAGCTTCAGGGGGCGTCGAACTCATCGTCTCTCATGATCACCCCTCTTCAATAATTCCACTTCACAGAAATTTGCAAGCGGTTGCAGTCCGTATTGCAGTACCGCGTTTAGTTACAGTTTGTTCTCTTTATTTGCCTCCCAATGCCACTATTGATAGACATGATCTAGATAGATTAGTTACTGAATTGCCTATTCCGTTCATAATAATTGGCGATTTTAATGGTCACAATCCAATCTGGGGTAGTAAAAATGTAAATTCCAGAGGACGACAAATTGAAGAGTTCATATCTGAACATTCTCTTTGTCTCTTAAATAATGGCGAACACACGCATTTTCACCTAGGTAGCAGGAGTTTTCACTGTTTAGATCTCGCTGTCTGCTCAGCCTCTCTTGCTCCGTTTCTTACTTTTCGAGTGGGGAATGACTTGTGCGAGAGTGATCACTTTCCAATTTTCCTCACTCGGGTTAATGTACCTCGCGTAATTCCACAACGTCCAGAACGTTATATTTTTCACAAAGCAGACTGGGCGAGTTTTATTACCAGAGCCAAACTTACATGGGACATGGTGCAGTACCCAGATCTTAATATTGTAATTGATAATGTTACTGCTTCAATACTCCGAGCAGCTGATGAAACTATCCCCAAGTCTAGTACTAAATTTCCCAAGCTTAGAAAATCGTGGTGGAATAGACAGTGTACGGAAACACGCAAGAATCAACAAATAGCATGGAATAAGTCCAGAAGACATCCTGCTGTTGCTAATCTATTTGCGTTTCAAAGAGCAAAGTCCATAGCTCGACGTACTCGACGCCAAGCCCAAAGAGAATCATGGATTAAACTTATTTCCAACATTAATTCATCTATTTCATTGACGGACATGTGGAACCTTGTCAAAAAGGCGTGTGGAATTTATCCTGACTATCCTCTTTCATATTTAAGAAAGGATGGCCAAGAAATTCATGACTCGAAGGAAATGGCTGATTTTTTGGCGAAGGCTTTTGCTTCCGTATGCGGAACGCAAAACTATGCAGAACCTTTCTTGTCCTATAAAAACAGAGATGAAAGAATCCCTCTTCGTTTTCGTTGGAGAATTGCGTAGAGCCTTATCGACAACTAAGCAAACTTCGCCTGGCCCAGATGGCATAACTTATTCCATGATATCACATTTGTCGGATGGCTCTTTTGCTAATGTCCTTTATATGTTTAACAGAATATGGAGAGAGCATGTTTTTTCCGGCTAAATGGAAATATGCCACTGTTATCCCGGTACCGAAACCTGGCAAAGATCCACAAAATCCGCTCAATTATCGGCCTATTGCACTGACCAGTTGTATGTGTAAGTTGCTTCAAAAGATTGTAAATGCTCGTTTGACCTATATCTTAGAAAAAAATGGATCAATTTCGCCATTTCAGAGTGGCTTTAGGAAAGGTCGTTGTACAGTGGATAACTTAATATTATTAGAAGGCGCCATTCGAACAGCTTTTCTCAGACGTCACCATCTCGTGTCAATATTTTTTGATATAGAGAAGGCCTATGATCGAGCTTGGCGATATGGAATTTTGAAGGATCTCTTTGACCTTGATTTTCGTGGGAATCTACCTACTTTTATACAAGAATTTTTAAAGCAACGTTATTTTAGAGTTCAACTGGGAAATACTTATTCCGATGTTTATTGCCAAGAAGAGGGCGTCCCTCAGGGCTCAGTTTTAAGTGTTACCCTGTTTATTTTAAAGATTAACTCGATTTTATCAGTCCTACCTTCCTTTATACAGAAGTCGCTTTATGTCGATGATCTTCAAATCCCTTGCTCAGGTAGAGATATGAGATTTGTCGAGAGACAACTTCAAACTGCAGTCAATAATATGGTTACTTGGTCAAATCACAATGGTTTCACATTCTCCACACAGAAAACTTTTGGTGTTCATTTTTGCAGGAGATTATTACACCCAGACCCGGAACTCTTTATTCAAGATACACCTTTAACCCTTAAAGATGAATGTAAATTTCTTGGAGTCGTTTTCGATAAAAGATTAACATTCGTTCCTCATATAGCATATTTGCGGAAGACGTGTCTAAAGTCCTTAAACATCTTAAGAACCCTCTCAAACACTTCTTGGGGCGCAGATCGAGCATGTTTGTTACGCGTCTACCGCAGTGTGATACGCTCAAAACTGGATTATGGGTGTGCCGCTTATGGATCAACACGGCCTTCGTATCTGGTACGACTGAATTATGTTCACCACCAGGCTTTAAGGTTATGCTCAGGAGCCTTCCGTACCTCTCCAATTAAGAGTTTATATGTGGAAAAATTTGAGCCATCTTTGACTCACAGGCGACAAATGCTCTCTTTCTGTTTTTACTTTCGAGTTTTATCACATGAAAACCACCCATTAAGGGAAGCATTTTTTGGGTCTCAACATAGCAAGGCTGTTCAATAACCGTCCTTCATGTATTCCTCCTTTGGGATTGCGTATTCGCAAATTACTTCCAAACGATTTTCAGACTATCGCTATATACAATAGTAATTTATTTGGAACTCCCCCTTGGATTGTCAATAATTTCTCATTCCCTTAATCCCCTTAAGAATCTATTAAAATCGGAAACTCGTAGTGCTATTTTCAGATCCATTTTTTATTCCTATAGACACCGTTTCTCTGATTACTTGCCTATTTATACAGATGGCTCTAAATCTACTACTGCTGCTGGTTGTGCTTTCGTTTGCCAGAATGACATTGTAAGTCGCAGGCTTCATCCATTTTCCTCTATTTTCACTTCTGAATTGACAGCAATATATATGGGATTGGAATACCTTTCTAATAAACAACCTATAACACCATTATTTATTCTGACTCCTTCAGTGTGTTGCAGGCTATGATTGGTGATAATAATTCTCACGAGCTGATCCAGGAAATTAAAAATTTGAGTTCTAATTTACATAGGAGAGGATTTAAAGTTTTGTTCTCATGGATTCCTGCCCACGTTGGCATAAGAGGTAATGAACAGGCAGATGCCGCAGCTAAATCTGCTGTTGTATATCGCTCAGAACCTCTCCCTTATGCCGATATAAAAAGTGCATTACGCAATTGGATGCTCAATATTTGGCAAAATAATTGGAATCTGGAAGTTGATAATAAACTTCATGAAGTAAAACCTATTGTTACGCAATGGACCTCGTCCTTAAACCGGAAGTATGAAGTGACTTTGACTCGACTGCGCATTGGACACTCCCGTCTTACACACAAGTACTTATTGTTTGGTGAATCCCCACCAGTCTGCAGTAGATATAATGTTCTTCTTACTATTCGTCACGTTTTAATCGATTGTTCTAGTTTTAGCAGAATCCCTTTAAAATATTTTCAAAGTATTGATTTTAACTTGTCTTTCCTGCTTGGAGAGAAGCCTCATGCTAATTTATTCCTGTTCTTAAAGGACATTGGTTTTTTTAATGGCATATGAATTTTTAATTTTACCTTTACTTTACTAGTTCTTAACAAAACTGTTGATTTGATTTGAAACTTTATTAATTGATTACAAGATTTTCGGCGCAGCTTATCCTTAAAAGGATCTTGCGCCAGATGTAATCACATCACACACACATCACATCCATTTAATTTCATATTTATTAACTTTGCTTACAAATCATTTACGGAAATCAAATATTTCCTTTCAGGTCTTACGAGCGATTTCAAAGAATTTCTGAATAAAATAACTCAAAAACAAAACTCTTTTAATTACTTTAATTAATCACAGCGACTTTCCCCAGACATAAAAACTGTTTTTAACGTCACAAACATTGTCGTGGGGGTTTCAGCGGTGAATATAAAATTTAAAACTAAGATAAATCTACTCTCGTGTCTTTCCGCACACAGACAATACTTTGGAAAGAAGCCATTTTGAGTCTTGCTTGCTCAGCGGGCTTTTGTTCCGCGAAACCCTATTTTTATTTTGTGAAGGTGCCTTTGCGGATTATGGCACAAAAATGCGAACAATAAGATTCCATTATGTTTGCTTGTTTATCTGGCAGGAAAGCTTATTTGAAAAAGCAAACGAGAACTTTTAATGAAGGTTAATAGCAGGGGATTAAGGATCCTTTTCAATGTTTTGACGGTGAAGGATCTGTCTTTACTTAGTTCTAAAGGAAGGCATTTTGTTCTTGTTTAAAAGAAGGCTTTTTCTGTTACATATCAACAAGGATTATCCGATAAGAATACTCTGTAGAAAACTCTTGTTAGCCAAATGAGGTTGAGGTTAAGCCTGGGTTTGGCTTCAGACATGCCGACAAATATAAAAAATAGGAAGAATATTAAAATTGCAAGAATCCTGTAGTTTATCATTCTTTTTATTTTGCTTGTTATACTTTAGATAGTATTTTACTTCGAATTTAGAATTCCTAATATAATAGCCCAGATCTGTCTCTCACTAATGTGGTAACACTCTGAAGTCATCAACAATAAAATTCGCGCCATAGGACTGCGAGACGTTAAACAGTATTATTTCATTGTTAGAGCACTAAATTTCAGTAATTTTAAATTTAAAAAGTAATTGTCGTTCTAGTTTCAAATGTAATAGCTCTAAAATAGTGAAATAAAATTTGCTATCGATTGGTATAAAATGTATCTTTATTTTAAATTAGATTAATCACATATTTCAAATTAATTTCCGTTCTTCAATAGAAAGTAGTAAATCACGTCGGTGATATATCATGCGCGTGATATAGTTTGGACGCCACCATGCATCTGATTATTTATTGCAATCGTGATGATATTTTGATAATATTTTTTGGCAGCGTTTGACATGTAGAGAAGTGATTTGTTTCGATTAGACATCTGAAGTACAAGGAAAAATATTAAACTACGAAAGATACTTCTCACGAAATGTTTTGAATAAAGAAATATGTAAATAAAAAAATATTTCCTCTCATAAAATATATGTTTATTTTATTTGTTTTCAATCAATGTTAAACATTTCTCTCGCTTATATATGTATTTAAACGCGTCAAATTTGAAGGGAAGTCTCTCGAATGAAGAGACAATTTCAACCCATCATACCATGACGGGTGATTTTCTACTAAAATAATTAAAAAACTATTATTATTTTATGGATACTTTTGCTTCTTCAAACAGTTATGAAATCCTTATGTATTTATGAACATTCTGTACTTATTTCCATTCTACTCTATAATTTTCACGTGTTATGCATGTTTCTACGAATGATCCCAGTTTGCATTCACAGTGTATCCCTTTATGTGAATGGAGCCAGTGAAGAAGTATATAATTTATCATGCTAATTTAAAACAAATGTTTAAAACCGTAAAAAAAAACAACTCAGCAGTAGATGCAAAACTGGGAAATTAAAAAAAAAACAATTCAGAGTCAAACAGTTATGAAAAGAACGTTACTAATTATCTGGAAATTTAAAGGATCATAAAGTTAACTGAAATACTCCATGAATATAATAAATTTTTAGAGGGACATGACTCATGTTTATATGGAATGCCGCTGTTGAAGAATTAATTCAATTTCAGGAACCATTTTTATCAGATGGCTAAGTTCCACTACACAGTACATTAAATGGTATAAAACGCAAGACAGAGAACAACAACACAAGACAAGTACACAGAAGAAGAAGAGAGAGAGGCATCATGGGAAAAACCCGGATGGCTCTAGTAGCGCCACCTACCATAAAGAGGAGAAGGCAGTGAATTGTAACAGCTGCATCCTCCCCCTACATCTTCGAAGACCGTCCCGGCGAGGTGGTGTGATTCTTGATATTTTTGCGTTTTTACCAGGAGTTTCATTAGAAACAGAAGGCTGTTTTGGAGGTCTACCTCTTCTCTTTAAAGGCACCACAGGAGATTGGTTCTGTGTGACATTTTGAAAAGATGTTAGAGCTGATACTTGGTATACACCTAAAGGTTCATCAGGTTTGCCACAACTGGCTATGACAAAGGTTGTAGGTGATTTCTGAGATAGAATGACGTAAGGTCCATCTTTTCTCGACATCAACTTTGCACTTATGCTTTGGTTTGCTTTACTCAATGGGTGAAGCTTTATCCAAACTAAATCAACAGGTTTAAAATTAGGGCTTGGCTTACGTGATTTGTCTGCATATGCTTTTCGACGGTCTTCAGTTTTCTCGATTATTTCTTTAATTTGTGACATATTCCTCTCAACACGTTTTAAATAAGGAGTGAATTCTTGAACAAAATTATCATTATGAATAACAGACCGCAGGTCAGTAGTAACATCGTCTAGAGTTCTTAATTCTCGGGCAAAGTTCAAGTAAGCTGCAGTGCATCCAGTAGTTTCGCATTTTGCAGTGTTCGTTGCAAATCTAATAGCTGGTAATTGCTCATTCCATAAGGCATGGCTGTTACCTACCATCATTGCCAAAAGAGGCTTCAAATCTCTATTTTTACTCTCAACAGGGTTTGCCTGTGGATGGTAAACAGGAATTAGACTTTGATTGATGTTTAGGACATAACACAACTGTTGCATGATCGCACTAACAAATTGTGTACCATTATCACTTATTAGAAGACGCGGTAGTCCATATCTTAAGAAGACTTCATTTAGTAGTGTTAAGGCACATTCTTTAGCAGTAGCTTGCTTTAATGGGAATAACTCTACCTACTTCGTTGTGCAATCTTCAACAATTATTATCCACTTCATGCCTTCACTCGTTTCCGGTTAGGGCACAAAAAGATCGATAGCTATGCTTTAGAAACGTTGAGCAGGTACAGGTAAAATAAAGTAATTTTAATAGGTGATATGATGTGTTAGTGAAAAGGTATTGGAATTCCCACCCGTCATAAAAATATGCAATTTTGCTTCCTTTGGAGCTTTCGGTGATCGTGTTATTTTTAAGGATACAAACGCACTGTAAGTCTTTTCAGACATTGCCACTTCTTTATACTTCCACCCCACATCAGTTATTCGCATGATTACAGTTTCTTGAGAAAAAATGTTATTGAATAGAGGAAAATACTGTTACAAAAATTGCTCCAGTGGGTGTTTGTGAATAGAGTGCAATAACCAGGGAAAAAAAATAAAGCACTTTATTTCACGAAATTCTAGGAAACCAAACGTAGCTCAGGTAACAAAACAACACTTGCATCAATTCACAACAGAGATCACAAATGAAATCTCTGACACAGTGCTTTCAGTACCAATCAATCTCTATTAGTTCACCAGCTTCAACGCTGACCAAAGTCCAACACACTTCTCTTGGTTTGAGGGCTTGCTTTTATATCTTTTCAACAGGAAGTGGCGTCATTACATTAGAAGTGATGTAATCTCTGGAAGGTTCATGAAATTACTGTCTTCCAGTAAAGAAAGGGCGACAGTGCAGGATTTTTCTAGAAAATTACTTTTGTCGTAAAAATGGTCACCAAGTTTTTCGTCAAGGTCGCCGAATTGTTCGACAAATCGCAAAGTTTACCATTTCAGGGAAACAACTTTAAAACTTCGTAACAATACTTAAAACTTAACAAGAAAGTTGGATATATGATGGTACCTCTTCGTTTTCTAGATATAAAAAAATAAATATCTGTTAAAAATGATGTAGGAATGAGCAGTATCGAAAAGGCGTAATTTTCCTCCATTCCAAGCAAATGGTACTTTTCTGTTAGCCGGGCGCAAGCGAAAAATCGCCAAATAATGTAGAATTCCGCCAAATTTCTTACAGCCATTCTCTTGGCGACTTGGCTCGCGTTTGGTTCTCAATTGGCGACATTTGCGCCCGGCTAACGTAAAAGTACCAAGCAAATAAATGCACCAAAAGTATTTTTTTATCCTATTGTTATATTACAATTTTTTTTATTTGCAAATAGTTTTATCAGCCAGGAGTTATTTGCAAACTGCCTGAAACGACATATTTCATCTGCGTTCTCTAACATTTCAAAGGAAATTGGTAGCATTCATTACGTAGGGTCACGTCAAGGTATATATTACAACATTTAATATATTTCCAACTGTAAATGACTATCAAGGAAAGAAAACAAATTAAACACTTCAAAAATGTTCTACAACAACATTTCAAATAATTATCGGGTTCAGATCAATATTATTCCACAAGCTAATTGCCTAACATAAAGAATGCCATAAAATAAATAAAAACAGTAAAATAGTAAATACTGAGACAAGTATAAATATATGTTTTTACAAACGGGCAGTTTTCTGATTATCCCTGAATTTTCCAAATTGTTGCGCATATGTAGGATATTACCTATAAAGTACATCGTATTACACATTTAAATCGAGTTGTTTTACAAATATTAATGCAATTTTTATTTTTGTAATCTGCATTTATCATCTTTATACTAAACAAATATTATATAAAAATTTTCACTAAATTTATAAAAGAACGATATAAGTATGTTATACGAAGCACAATAATACGAATACATCTGCATACGTGCGCCTGAAGGTTAACCCCTTAATGGGCTGGCCCATCATATTGACGTGAATCGAATCATCGCATTTTTAGGCTTATGAACTAAAATTTAATCGTTAATTAGCTTTACAATTTGACACAAAAATTATTTAGAATAAGTTTAATAAGCATTTCAAATATCCTGTGCCTTCTTATATGAATGAGAACGACAGCCCCATTCCAAAACAGGAGTTCCCATCTTATTAGGTAACCAAAAAATGCGACTCTTAAGAGTTTAAAAAGGAAATAAAATTGCTTTGAAGTATAAGAAAAAACAACTTTAAACCGTTTCTAATTAAATAAAGAACATCGCTTTACTTTGTCTCATTATATAAGACTTTTTCAACGCCACAAGTCAAGTTCTAGTAAATTTCTTGGCTTCTCTCTTGTTTTTTTTACACTCGCGCAATAACACATGGCCGTAATTAGAATTAGCAAAAAGTAAGAAATTATTTTTAAAACTAAAGAAATAATACTTTCAAATTCCTTGTGCAGAGCCTAAATCTGCAATATATCTCGGTAGGTTTTAATTTTTTCTCACAGGATAGGATTTTTGGAAAAGTTTAATTTGTTTCGAAATAGAAATATGTGTGTAGAAAATTGGATTATGTTTCTTGGCTCTTAAGAATTAAATTAAATCGCTCGTCGGCTCATTTTCCAATGTGTAAGAGAACACTGAGTAAATTATTTAACAATAAAATTAAATTATTTCACAATTTGAAGAAAGAAGAAACTGAGAAAATTCAGGAATTTTACATTAAATTATAATATATTTTGGGAGCCTTTAATCTTTGTTTATGAAAATTAGAAAGTAGAACATGCATCTTCATCTGTTTTAAGAAAGGGAAGAACAGAATTAGAAAATAAAAAATTCATTTTTGAAGTGAAAGCGTCTTTCCGCTCTTTACAGCGATAGTCGGTCGAATTTTCTTGTGTGACAAAATACCGTCAGAATTGAATCGCTAATAACTACGAGACTAACAATGCGAAAAAAATGGTTGACCCCACAACGGATAGATCGTATCTGTAAGAGTTTGTCGCATGGTATTTGTTTTGCGTGCGGCGTCATCGTGCCCTTGTAGGAGCACGCGCGCGATTGTTATCAATTAGTTTTATGTAAGGTTATAAATAAGAATAGCGTGGAAACGCGTTTAGCTAAAAGATTGATTCTGGTGTCATTTTAAAGAGATTGAGAAGAATTAATAGGACCCAAAGACAGATAATAAAATTATTTATCAGAATATAAATGAAAATCGGTATTAAATTGGAAATTTCAAACTCAGCATGTTTATTTATTATAACATGGAGAGTTTCCTTTCGAATTCTACGAAACTTACAAAATACTTGACAATACATAAAAGAAACATTGTATTAAAATTTGAATTCAAACGTTTGAATATTACGGAAAATATGAGCATTTGTAATAAATAATGTTTTATTACGCATACGCAAAATGTAGTTCTATATACTGTCAACAGATGGCGCCATCAAAAGCTACTCGAAATAAAACATAAGAAAGGCTCAGTTTGGTAGATTTTTAGTGCAATCGCCCGTATAATTTCATAAAACAAGCATTTCTTATTAATATGTAAATCATTTGATTATTGAATTGATTTACTTAACCTAATCAGGCATGAAACTAGTGAAGAGAGAATTATATTAAAAATATATTTTGAATTATAATTTCATTATATTTATTATATTTGAGTTCATTTTTCGTTTCGAGTATGAAGAGTTTAAATAACAATACTTCACAAAAAGATATATTAAATTTATGGAATTATTGATATTTTAAATCTGTAGAATGAAAACGGAGTGGAGAAAATAAATAGCTACAAAGCAAATTTAAATGAACCAGTAGCTCTTCAGTTAAAAATTTACAATAATTTGACATTTCATGCCAATTATTTGCAATATTTATTTTCATTTGAATTAAATCCATTCAATTCAAATTTTAAAGTTAATTTAATGGAATAAATATACATTTTCATATTAAAAAAAACTTTTAAAGTATCAAGTTTTTCTTTTGCTCTATTAAATTTATATGGAAAAGATAAAATATGTACTTAAAATTTAACAATATTTACCCATTACCTTCTGAAAGATACATTTGAAAATAAGGCAATGCATTCAAATAGGACAACAAAAATCGATAATACTTACCGAATTTCATTGAAACGACAGAAGTTAAAGCATTGTTGTAACAAGTGAGATTAACGAAATAATATTAGTGGAAAACCAAACAATATCACTGTCACACAGCTGGACATTTGATCTTGAAGGATCTTGTGATATTGCTTTATTTGACAAGGAAAAAAAGCTCTTCTACTTTTTTCTTGGATCGTTGAAATTACAAAATTAAACGCACGTGGGAGAAAATTATCTTAATTCTTAATTAGTTTGTTTTCTTTAAGCTATCGAAAATCTATTGGCAACATTGAAAAATTATGCATTTAGAAGCTTCTGCATGACCTTTAAATTTAAGCATACTTTACATCATTGAATGCTATTGTCTTTATATCTCAAGTTGGAAAGTGAGAGTTTTCTTTGCTTTTTACTTTGCGTTTTGAAAATAAATATTGTTAAAAAAAATAATTGTCTTGTGGGAGTAGATTAACAAGCAGGATAATAAAAAATAGATTGCTTTATTCTACAAATATTTCAGCAAGACACTAACGCAGCACAGGTAACAAAAGGGAACAGCACTTGTATAAATTAACAGAAGAGATCACCAATAAATCTCAGTGGCTCAAATGTGTCTCAATTCACCAGCTTCTTTGCTGATCAGGGTTCAACTCAAATTCTCTTGGTTTGAGAGATTGCTTTTATACTTTTTTCAACAGGAAGTGACTTCATTACATAGGAAGCGATGTAATCTCTGGAAGGATTACTAGCTCGCAGTAGAGATAGGTCCACAGTTCAGGATTTGTTTAGAAGATTCCTTTTGTCTCTAACTTTGTCGCCAAAATGGCCGCTGGCCGCCAAATTTGGCGTCAAGGGTGTCAAATTTATTGCCAAGATCAGCATTTCAGGTAAACAACTTTGCAGCTTTGTAACAATATGATCGTTTTTAACCCTCTAAGCGTTTTGCACGTATTTTTCCGTTTCTCATTTTTAGTTCAAAAGCAGATAATTCATGTTTTTATCTATAATTAATTAAACTACCATGGATAAAATATTCTGAAGATATCAGAGACTTGATTAAACGCAAAAAAAAATCCAATTATTCCCATTAAAATTACATTTTTAAGACTTTAAAGCTAGTACATCAAAATAGCAAACCACTCAGAGGGTTAAAATCGAATTTTCTTGGTCACAATATTACTAAAATTAGGTCAAGGAATTTATTTCAAATGTAATGGTTTTTTCTTGACAGATGCAATCGCATTATCGAAATTCTCACACACTTTTAATTTTAATTATTTGAAGTGACTAAGACAGATTATAATTGGCTATTCTTGTACAAAGTATGATTAAAATGCTATAATTAAGAACCAAAACTATTTTCTTAATTTTTATTCATTCTAGAACGTTGATTTCTACTATTAAATTATAAAGAAATCTTCCTGAGAGCGAATCAGCCTTCAAGCAATGGCATTTAAATAGATTTCTTACTAATCAAAACTGAATAATTTCCTTAATTATCCTTAAATTTCAGTTTAACTATCCTCTTTGTTAAAATAAACACCAAATAATAAACTACGATGACAAGTCCTAATCCTAATCTTTCCAATTAAACGATACTCACAAATAATAACTTGCATGCGCAGCTGTATTGGACTTTCTTTACAGAAGTAATTAATCTTCCAAAAAGGCATTTCGATTGCCATTAGCAGTAAATAACATTTTAGTAAATGCGTTCGGCGCTTTTAGCAACTAAAGCAGAAACATCTAATGTGTCGGAAACCACCAGGGACTGAAATTAACTGAAGAGAACTTTCCTTCCCCGCCACCAGGGGTTTTTGTTTACCTTGCTTGCTCTTGTTTTTAGCGGCCAACTTTGCTACGCGCGTCTTTGTAATCCCCTTTTCCTAACTTATGTAAATATAAAATTAGTCATGTAAACTTAATAATTATTAAATATTTTCATTCTTAAAGATTTACTCCCTGACTACATACCTGCCACATAATAAAGAGATTTCAGATTAGATTAAGAGCCACTCCAGTATGAAGAAAAACCTGATACGACCAAAACAAAGGTAAGCGTTAGTTACCTATAATTTAAAGATGTTTTGATCGTAATATAATGATTGAGACAAGATATTTTGTTTCAATATGTTTCTTACACAATTTAAAAACCGAAAAAAACATTCTTCCTTATCATCTTCGCGCCATTTCTCTATCTGTATTTATTGCCTGCAGTGGTGAATATAGTTGTCTTGAACTTTCTTAACATACTTTCCGGTTAAAAGAAAGAAAAAAGGCGGGAAAAAGCATCAGTATTAATGATGATAAATTATACAAAGGATTGATGATGGAAGTTTGTATTATGGCTTTAGTGTGCTTTTAAAAACACATAATTATGTTGAGGGAGAAGATCCATGTTGTGAAGTTCTTTACAGAAGAATTTTTGACGGTCAAATATTGATTTTGTACATGAAATGATACAGGATAAATTTCAGAGACACAATAAAAATAGAAGAAAATTTGCATCATTAAGTTTCACAATAATCAGGGATATATTTTTATACTATTAATATAATATAATTATATAATATTTAAAAAAATGATCCACAACTTAAGACAGAAAAAAACTTCCTTTTCGTATTTGAAGAAATAGTTTCTTTAGGATTTGATCAAATTTTTCAGCGAATTGGTGAATTTGTTGACTATAATTGGTCAATATGTAGGGAGAATGTTAACATGATAACTAAAGACCTCTACAAACTACTCAAATGAGATTGTGTATGCAGTGTTGTCATCAAAACTTCAGATCTGTATCTAATCCAGGATATTGAGTCTACGCTGGTAAAGTCTTGACCTCGGCACAGGACACAAGGTTGAAGTTAGAATTCCAACAAACAACTTTAGTGTGTGTATGCGAATTCATTTTAATACCGATATCTGCTCTCGTGGGACAAACAACCTCCGGATGGTGTGACGCGGAAATCTGAGGAGGGAATGTTGGATCAGGTGTCGTACTCGTCATCTAACCACGAAGGTCGCGGTTCAAAATAGCGTTTGCCCAAATAGGAGGATCTAATTAAGATTTAACCTAAATAAACTAGGTAAAGTCACAATTGGTCGAAGGGAAGAGGGCGATAAAGCATTTGATTTTTTTTTTCACGATACGATTAAAACGGGTTGGAGAACATTTTTGTACTGAAATGACTCAATAAATATCTGCAATTTGGCAAAAATCCACACGAACAGAATCTGAAGTGTTATTGTTCTCGAATGGGATATTCTTAACAAATAAAAAAATATATATTTGTGGAATTATTAAAATATTTAAAGAAAGAAATTAATCAGATTAAAAAAATCGTTTGGTCATAAATGAAATTAATTTAAAAATATCGTTTGGCTGAAAAAGAAATTATATAAAAATATCGTTTGGCTGAAAAAGAAATTAAATAAACATATCGTTTGGCATTAATTCTTTTCTAAAGGTAATAAAAATGCGATGCAACGATATTGTCTTTTGCTAACTTTGCCTAGTACAGAAAAGAATTATGATTATGAGATTGAACTTGGGATTGGATGTAAGTCAGTGATTGTAACGTTTGTGATGGAAGTGTATGTGTTTGTTTTTCATGTTTGTGCTGTGGTAGACGTCCAATAAAGATATTATTTTTAAAAAAGAATCCTCCAAGATCCTTCATACTATTCTGCAATACATCGCAGTAATTACCATCATATTACCGACAATTATATTATTTCAATGCAAATTATAAATAAATGTTAAGGTCGCATTAAAAACTCAAAAAGACCGCAAGTTCTCCATCCCTGAACTAGGCTTAGCACAAAGCATACCAGACTGTGGAAGATTTAGAGAATGTCAAAAGGGGGAACACCCCTATAGCTTTAAACTAAAATCAAAACTTGTTCTACCTTAAAAGAACGCTTTTTCACCACGATTCACTACCAAATGATCAAAAAAACTGTTAAGATCAAAGAAAAATTTCAAATTTTGAAAACTAGGCGAAACCCCGAAACCGGTTATTCTTCAGTAAAAAACATTTAGCGCTAATATAATAAAATAGGGAGGGATAAAATGTAATTTCTTTTCTCATTAAAAACAATAAACGTCTTTTAGAAACGGGGTTTTCTAATTCTGGTTAACATAAAGCCGAGAATAGAAGTCGAATATTGATTATCAATTAAACTAATGAGTTTTCCAATCGCTGAAACCAAATTTTGAAGCTGAATCGGATTCTATGTGTTGTCATGAATGCCAAAAGGCGCAATAATCGCTGTGGGCTGTCATTAACGACTTGAATCGGAGCCTCAGACGTCCGCCCCATAACCTCGAATTGAAGGATGACCTTCTTCGTTTCTAATTCGGAAGCATCACTTCTGTGCTCTACACTCATGGTGAAGCTTGGTTTAAGTTTCTATAAAATGTTTGATTTTTGGAAGTATTCTCTATGGAAATGATTGAATATCCCATTTACTCGTATGAGAAATGATGTTAATTTGGCATTTCGATCAAAGGATGTTTATTATTGCATGGCAAACTCTATTTCCGTCTATCTGTTTCCTTTTTCAATACGTTCGTGGAAACTTAATTTTATTAACAGAAGCAAAGAGAAAAATCCTTAAAGCATTTAATGCGTTCAATTTCACATTTTTTTGTTTATATGGTTGTCTTGAAATGTTTAAATATATATTTCCTGTTATGGGGATATGTACTGGACACAACCTCATCAAGCATCCTTACCAAAGGATGCTTGTTCCAAGATAATCCCATGAAGTATATGTACTTACTCTTAAAGTGAGATATCAGTTTAGCATTGAATTCCTTAATCAGAAAAACTAAGTATTTTTTCGTGCCTTCTAGCAGAAAGGAAAATCTTTCAAGAAATGTTTTAAAAAATCGAAGCAAGTATCCGAATCTCTACTAATGAAGAACCTTCTTACCGAAATTAATTGAGATTTAAAATGAACTGAGTCAGTTGAATATGTTTCCCGAATTTTCTCTTATATGAACGTATATTGGAGACATAAAATTCTTAATTTTGAACTTCCACACTTCATTACGTGTTTTCAAGCGAGCAAAGGCTATTAACAACTTGAAACAAATCTTTCGGCAAAGTACCATTAAGTAGTTCGAAATGGTAATGACATTTCACTTGAAAACTTTCACTGCAGTAATGGATTAACAGTTATTCAAATAGCACATTTCAAGTTCTATACATAGTAAGAGTGTTTATTTAACCTTCTCAAACTTCATTCGATACGGTAGATTATCAAAGTCCCATTAAATCGTTAATGACAGAAAGTTTGCTTTGACTTGGGCTATGCGGAAGTTAGCAATGAAAACAAAACTGCATCTTTTCCGGAATCTAAAGTGTAATTGGAAATCTTAATAGGCAGTAATGATATTAAAGTAATCTCAGCCCTCTGAAATGAGATTTGAAGTTTTAATGTAAAGGAAATGGTAAATTCTCGCTATTTAGATGAAAGGTTTTAGTTGTTTTGTTGCTGTTGAAAGCATTAAGCTTATTACAGTTGAAAAAAATGGGAAATCACAGTGAATAGATTACTTAAGCAGTTTCCCTTTTCCGTATTTATTGATAAGAATTTAAGTTCGGCAAGTGCACTGTATGCAAGACGTGTTTAATTGAATTTTAACTGCTTTGCAAGCTCGGCGTATTGGCTTGTACGAATACACTGTCTGTTTTGACTTGAATTCATTAGTACCTACACAGGTGAGAATAAGCAATCGTTGCCACAAACGTATTGAGACAATTTCCATAGCATTTAATGTTACTTTTCACTTCTCTCTGTAAAATTTTCTCATATACTGAATATACAAAGAAAACTGCTTGTAATCATGAAGAGATTAGACGTTGAAATTTAGAATAATTTCAATGTTTTAGAACTGACTACGCCCATTAAAAACATTTTTGGAAATATTATTGTCTTATACGAATACACTGTTTGTTTTGACTTGAATTCAGTAGTACCTGCACAGGTGGGAATAAGCAAGCATTGCCTCAAACGTATTGAGAAAATTTCCATAGCATTTAATGTTATATCTCACTTCTCTCTATAAAATTTTCTCATATACTGAATATACAAAGAAAAATGTTTGCAATCATGAAGGGATTAGACGTTGAAATTAGAATAGTTTCGATGTTTTCGAACTGACTGCGCCCATTAAAAACATTTTTGAAATTAGTTCTGTCTACCGATCGGTCTGTTAGTGAACATAACTCAATATCGCAATGTGCTACTGATCAATATCTGAACGTTATCTACTGATACTATTTTTCTATGTTATGGACTGAAAGAAAGCAGCAGAGGTTTTATATTTCGTATTGTTCAACTACAGTAAATTCATAAATAATACGCTTCCGAGCTTTGCAATTATAATAATAATAAATATATAGAAATGCTTAATTAGTGATGCAGTGTAACTATAAAATGCAAAATATTATTGATAATTATGCGAGCTGACACTAACCCTTAAAACATGGATATCATCTCGCCGTCAAGAACCGAGCAAATGATTTTCTAATGTCGAATTTCACACTCTTTATCAAAAGTTAAAGAAACAATAGTTATGGTAAAACATTCATTGATTTTTTCGAATATAAGATCATATTATTGAAACTTCAATGCATTTATTTTCGTCAAAAGGTTTAACAGGAAATCGCCAAAATTCTGTATCTGTTGATGCTTGCTATTTTTGCTTCCTATTCAAAATAAAAATGAAAATAATTTTTAAGTAATTGGAGGTAAATAATTTAAGAGAAAGAATATTTTAATTTAAATAACACATTATTTGGGCTAAAGCTACTTAACAAATTTCATTACAATTTAGATTTCAACCTTAATTCTCATGACCCTAAAATTTTTTCTGAAAATATGAAGATTAAATCTTTAATTTTCTCCATTTCTGGAAAATACTATCTTCTTAACGAAAATAATTACTAATTATTTTCGTTTTCGAAATTCTGATCGAAAATTTTCGTTTAAAGAACATCAAAGAACTAAATGAAATGAACTAAACTTCAAATATGATGTAATGCTATTAAGTTTTAAAAATGATATCTAACGACATCAAAACGAAGAAATTACCTGAAACATCTATAATATAATCATCATCCTAAGTCGCTGACGCTCAGAAAAGTCGGCGTGGCTACGTGCCACTCACACCCGCAGCGTGGAGTGGGTCGCCCAGAGTTTTTTGGGAACAGGGGGTCTTAGAATTCGGAGAGTGGTTTGGAGTCCTTGAGAAGGGAAGTGAATTTCCCTTATCTTTAAAAGAGCATTCCCGTAATTTTGAGTTCTCTCTATTCCATTGGTATTTCCGATAATTTCTTCTTTTTAAGAGCTTAATTTTTGAGATGAATTTTTAAGAGGAAAGTTATTATCTTAAATGTTATAAAGATTTAGTGATTAGTTTTGATTTCAGTGTTGTTGAACAATATGGATAGAGAAGATCCCACTGCCAGGAAACAAAGGTTAGCAAGAGAGAGGTTTGCACGATAGAGAGCGAGACAAGGCCAAGAGACATTAAACAACATGCGTGCTGTAGATAATGAATACCATCGTAGAAGAAGAGTTGGATAAACTCAAGAAGAAAGGCAAAAACGCCTTGCATTTTTTTCAGAATACCGTGAATGCATTAAACAGCAATAAAGTCAGGATATTGTATTATTTATGTGAAAGTCAAGTGGAACCACAGCAGTGTTACTGACGTTTGGTTTTTCGTGCTTTTTTTATTTCTTAAGCATTCTAGAAATCTACAGGAGATTTTCTTCAACAACTTTCATTAGTAAATCTGTGTCAATCAAATCTGAGATATGATTGGAAGCTAATAGCCCGTCTCAGACGGGCCCAAATTTTCTAGTATTCAAGCGAAATATTCTGAAGGCATTATTTGTTTGAAAACTTATCAGGATTAAAATTGTTGTCTCTGATCATTTATTTTAGTAACATGACTTTTTGCAATATTGTTGTAACGGAGATGTAGTTGAAATCCCGAAACAACATTTGAAATACTGTATGCAATTAGGAAAATTATTTTTAATAACCAATTTTTACAGGGCTGAAACAGATAAAACGGTTAATATGGAGTCTACGGTGCCTATCTACTTTGCTGCTCTTAGGATCGCCAAATCCTTGCCGCTAAGAGCGGATATAAGAGTACATTTGTTTTGGTTGCGCAATGAGGTTTTCAGCGAGTATCATGCGCGCATGCGAGGATATTGATCTTTTCATCGGTGTTTTGAGCAACACGCTATATTGCGCCTCGTTTCGATTCGACTTTGTTCATCTTTTCGATATGATCGATCGATTCATTCAAATTTGAATAACACTTCGTTTGGAATTCTTCGGTTTGAATATCTATCTGTTCAGAACTGTGCATGTTATTCTGTGTGTTTCGTTTCTCAATGAATGAACAAAGCTACAAAAATTCCGTTATGCTGAAAGCGAAGCCGCTTATGTTTTCTTAAGTTAAAAAAATTGCCGGGCACACGCTTGAAATGCCACACACATTGCGTGCGGAAATTCTCGTTTTTGGAATTTTTTTAAAAACCTGGATTCCTAACATTCAATGAAAAAGCGGGGCTAATAGTTTCCTGCTATGCTTTAAGCGAAGCCGCTAATGTTTTTTTTTAAGTTAAAATATTTGCCCGGTACACACTGGAAATGCCGCAGGCATTGCGTGCTCAATTTCTCCTTCTCAGATGACGCATGCGCAAAAGAGCAATAAAAAACATACTGCACATTCAAAACAGTATTTGGCGACGGAAAAAGAAATTGCGCCAAGAAAAATTGGCGAGGAGCAGTCCGGCAGCGTAGACTCCAGGTTTACCGATAATTCAAACAGAAAAATCCATACATTGACAATAGTAGAACGAGTAATTCTTCTAATGAATTTCCCCATGTCTCAAAGAGGTATACGCTTAGGTCAATTTTTCAAGTCAGATACATTATTGTGATGTGTAAAAAATCAATCAAGCAATTAATATCAAAATAAATCAAGAAAGAATATTAAATTTACACAGATTTTGCAACTCAACAATGTTGCTTTTAATAGTTCAAATAAACGTTTAAATTAAATTTTTCATATCTTTTAAATTCCTTTCCCCAAAAAGCTATCAATTCAATACTGATAATAGTACTGTCAACGAAGGTCCAAAATGGGGGTGAAATAAACATTAAATCATATAGTTTTGAAAATTGGTGCACATGTCCGCGAGGGGTTCCTGATGAAAATGCTAAAAGTCCCCGGTCCTCGGGAGTGAGATTGAGTCTCCATCTTGTATTTCATCCCCATTTTTAGTTTTTCCTGATGTAGCAGAGTAAAGAAAGTAAATTGCTCTACAAATACATACTTTTAGTTTTCTTCTAGCTTAAATAGTTTCCTAGATAATGGGTTTCAAAGTTTGGCGCCATCTTGGATTTTATCCCCCTTTCTTAGTTTTTCTTGAATATCTCGAAAACTCTTCAATTTAAAAATCAAACTCTTCAATAAAAAAAATTAATCACCCTAAAATTACCTACAAATGCATGGTTTTATATTTCTTCTAGCTTTAATAGCTGCTGAGATAAATGGTCTCAACAATTTCCGCAATTTTGGATTTAATCCCTTTTTTTTCTTACTTTTTCTTCAATACCTCGAAAACTATTTATTTTTAAAATTACATGTAATACAACAATTAATGATCGAAAACTTTTCAACAAAAACATTCCATTGTTTTTTTTTCTATTTTTTTATAGTTTCTGAAGTATTTAAGAGAAACTAAAAGATGGGTTATAAAATCCAAGATGAAAACAAATTTTGAAATCCATTATATTTTGAAATCCATTATCTCGGAAACTTTTAAAGCTAAAAGAAAAATAAAAGCATACATTTGTAAGGAATTTTACGTTCTTCAATTTTCTGATTACTTGTAACCTTAGAATATCATAGTTTTTGAGGTATTCAAGAAAAACTAAAAAATGGAGATGAAATACAAGATGGCGGCAAAATTTGAGACCCATTATCTCAGAAACTATTAAAGCCAGAAGAAAACTAAAAGCATGCGTTTGTAGGAAATGTTACACTCTTTAATTTGATGTATCAACTGTAATTTAAAAACTGAACAGATTTCGAGATATTCACGAAAACTCTTTTTTAGATAGGTAACGCGCCGTTACGGTTGTCTAAGCGGTTGTAAATTATTGGAAATCTCCCATTTTGATGAGCCCTTATCTGCGAAACTATAAAACCTAGAAGAAAAATAAAGCATATATTTGAAGGGAATTTTACGTTCTTTAATTCGTTATATCATTTGTAATTCGAAAACTGAATAGTTTTCGAGATATTCAAGAAAACTGAAAAAAGAAAACGCGCATAGGTTTCTCCTAATCGGTAGCAATTTTATATCGAAATCTCTCGCTGTATCAAATATAAAAGGCCATAATTGTGCGCCATTTATCTGAAAACATTTTTATTTCCTCTCTCATTTAAAAAAAACTGCAGTTGTAACATTATTTACTTTTTTTCATTAATTTTTGAAATGAGTCCAATAATTTATGACCACTCTGTGTGTTATGCACTATTCCCAAAAATACCCTATTTGAACTTATTTTTAAAGCACTCAGTCAAATTTAATAATGTTTGTCTGTTTACCAATCATAAATTCGAGCACTGATTGAAAACAAAAAAATTCTTAATAAATGCAAACATCCTGAGAAAAAATGTTCAATGAAAAAAATTAATTTTTTTGTTAAAATACTTTATTAATACCACCAAAAAATTAAGGTTCATTATCTTCGTAAAATAATATTAATCTACTAGAAGGTACCCGTCTTTGACGGAATTTTAGCCTGCATACCATATCTCAGTACTGATTGTAACAGCTTTAATCATGAAAGATGTAATACAAATTCTCATGCACATTGCCAGAGTGTTTAAAAAATTTTTAAAAATGAAAAACAGACTTGATGAATCACTTGACATGAACTTCCGTTTTGTTAATAACTTTATTTTTAACGATTATTTTCGTTACATCCGAGTAAAAATAATGCGGAATCCACTCACAGAAAAAAATGATTAATAAATTTCTACAAATAATAAAAGAGAATGTGAGTGTTGGCGCTCTACAGGGCAGAACGCTGCGCCCAGAGCTACGTAGTTTGGCACAAATAAACTTTGGAGGATGGGAATGTGCATCTTGAAGCACTTTTTTCAAAATTAATTAGAATTTTAATTAATTAAAAATTAAGCAAAATTTTGACGCTTTTCTCAAGTATTACAGCCCAAAAATGATTTTTACGCAATCTGAAAGTACACAAATTACCTTTTTAATGATATCAATTAAGTTGTTCTACAATTTTTTCTCTAAATTTCAAACATTTTTAAAAATATTTTTGAATAATTTACAACAATATTTTTCATTTTTGAAACGCAATTCAATCTGTTTCATTGTTTAAACAATTATTTAATTGCGTGTTGCTCTTTCATTGTTGAAAGCTGAGGTGATATTCTTATACAGTCAACCAATTAGTGTGGTGGTGTTGTTGTAAATGGTGCAAAAGATTTTTGACTTTTATAATTAAACAAATGATTCATCAGATCACCACTCGAATAAAAACCTTTTAAATTTAATGGCCTAAAGAAACATAATTGCGTTGTGTAGAGAAATTTTGCAATAACCTCCAGGTTTATCATTTAAATCAATGAATAAATTCAGATCTATTAAAATTCCCTTGAAGTCAGTGTGCTTTGAGATATAACTAATGACAGACACATAAATAGAAAATAATAAAAAATTTATTTAAAAAATTCTAGAATTGTATATCTTGGCTAATATATAAAAATAAATATGCAAAATATAGTCATACATTTTTATATCGAGAGGCCCCTTCCACTTGTAAGCATTTACTTATAAAAAAACATAACCCTTCAATAATAGGACATATGTTGTGATCCACTCTAGTACACATTGCTTTTATTTATTCTCTAAATTTATCATTTAATTTGATAGCTATCCTTGTACATTTAGTAAAATTTAAATCAAGTATTATTATTCAGCTAAATTCAATTTTCTTAGATTTTACACAATCACATTAAAATTCCTGACTGTCCATGCATCACATTTACTTGAGATTTCACACTGGCAAAGAGCAGTCATTGTTTTTAGCTTTTTTTTCTTTAAATTAACATTTAATTTGACAGCTATCCTTGCACATTTAGTAAAATTTAAATCAAATATTGCTACTCAGCTTAAATCAATTATTTTAGATTTTCACACAATTACATTAAAATTCTTGTCTCTCCATACATTACACTTACATGAGAATTCACTCTGGCAAAGATAAATAAGTTTTCACAACAATCTCTTTAATAACATAACAATTGTTGGGATTCACTTCTGTAATAAACTTTTAAATTTCAAAAATTTAACTTTTACTTAACTGACAGGTGTGGCTGATTGTTGCTGGCATGGCGACACTCCATGGGGAAGCATGGCACGAGGTGGGTACCAATTTAGGATTTTGCAGGATCTCCCTTCTTGTCTCTGGCAGCCTGGTCATTTTCTCATCTCCAACCTCCCGGTTTTGGTTCTAAACAATGCGAGGCTGGATGCTTCAAGCATGGCGGTAGGTGATGGCACTCCTGGGGCAACAACGAATTCTAGTGGTCCAGCTGGGATATTCCGCATCATGGGTGGGTCAAAGGATAACACTCGTGGCTCCTCGTCAATCGGCACCTCGTCTATCAGCATTATTCGCCAAGAGTCTCCATGAAATCTTTATTTTTTTATTTCTCCCAAAAATTTCTCTTTTCTTCCTCTCGGGGGCTTTTCTCCTCTCCAAAAGTCTGTCCTTCCTCCATGCACCAGCCATTTTGAATCACCCGGGGAGGGTCGCCAAGCAACGCCAAACCGCCAAATTTTTAAAACGGGCAAAGGCACGGTTAGAATTAAAACTTTTCTTGCCAAGGAAAGCCAACCTCGCCAACTGGAGCCTGAGTGGATAGAGCGAGCAGTAACTGCCCACATCTTACACAATCAGAACGAGGCTGCCCTATCGCTGGCCAAAGAGTGAGTTTCAACTTTAATTGGGGAAAAGGGGATTTTAAGAAATTTAATGTTCCCAGTTGTCAAAGCGGACAGGAAGAGAGGCGTGTCAAATCCATCTGGTCAACATCTTGCTGGACCCGTTTCCTCTGGACAAAGTGAAGCGACATCCTCTCTGAAAGCATGGAAATCTGTGGATCGTTTCTCCGACAAAGGCGCGTAGGATTGTATTCCCACCGAGTTTCTTGGTTCGAAAATTGGCTCGACACGTGCATTTTTATAGGGGAAGGGGTGGAGGATGCAGCTGTGAAGATGCTTCTGCTGTTACTTGCAGTGTTTTGTAGAACAACAAGAAACGAAGGAATAGAGACTTTTAAATTTAACTCAGAAAATTACACAGGCAATTATACGTATTTTAGAATTAATAATGAATGTGCATTAAACATTTTAAATCAAACAAAGTGAATTATTACCTTTAAAATGAAACTAAATGTGGCTTAAATATATTGAATTTATAATAGAAAATTTATAGAATAAATAAAACCAGAGAAATATCAGAATTTGAACCTGTCAAGAAGAATTTGTATCTTGATAGAAATATATATATAAAAACAATGTTATTTCAACATGACATTTGCTCGTTTAATAATGATACAGACAAAAGAGGCGGGGTCATTTTAAGCTCTGCACATCGTTACGAAATTTGAAGATGATTCTAATATAGATATTATAAAAACAACTTTCATAAAGCAAAAAATTGATTTAAAATACTATTTTCATAACCAAATATATTTATATCTCATTACAAAACCGAACCATTCAAAACATGTATACAGATTCTCAATAAGTCTATTAAAGTTATTTTTTCGTTTTCACGGACCATTATTTATTTAACTCATTTGTTTCCTGAAATACGAGAACTTTAACTAACATAACTATCATTAAATAAATAAATGAGGCCATTTCGTAACGATTTTATTTCAAATACTTACTTGTCTTTCAGTTCGTTTATAAACGACAAATGTGAAAATAATTGCCGATGTCTCAGATTACTTTCCGCTTTAGTAAACATGATTACTGAGATTTGAAATAAAACTAAGCTTTAATGACTAAGTTTTTTGGTAAATGTCTTTTTACAAGAATAAAAAATGGCCCTTAATATTTTTGGTTTTGTAATGACCATGCTCAAAAAATTCATTTTCCGAATAGTAATTTCGATTTATGCTCTTTTTCGACCATTTCAAGAAAAATGTTACTTTAATGATGTTTTCGTCAATATATTTTCAGCGTGGAATTGCATTTACAAAGACTTGAGAAAGAGTACGAAATGCAACTTTTACAAGCAGAATTTTTTCGCATCTTTCTTTTATACAAATTACAGCAAAGTACTTGAGATTTCTCTGAAGTAAAATAAATTTCATATTTCCTGAAAGTGAATTATTATATACCTACATCGTAAAATAATGCAAAATAATATATTTCGGAAACATTAATGTCTTACATTTTCGTGTTTTGAAAATATAAATATAGAATGAAGTGGATTTTGAAGTCTGAAAAATATATTTTTTAATAGTTTTGCACGAATTCAGATTGATAGGGAATTTTATAAAATGTTGAATAAATATGAACTTCAAATTCAACATTTTAATTGAAATGCTATTTTGTGTTTTAAAGCTGAAAAAATATCAGATCATCATATTTTTACAAAACTCTTTGTGTTGGTGTATAGTGTAAACAGTCCAACACGCAGGATAATGGAAAATGAAGGTTTATTCACAAATATGCAGGAAAACACGTAGCCCAGGTAACAGGAACGATAGATCTTGCACAGATTAGCAAAGCAAACAGACAACAATTCACAGGTAATTACAGGTCAGCACTTTCAGATTTAGCAACACAAACAGTCAGCAAATCACTAGTAATGACAATAACAGCACTTTCAATAGCGCTCAGCTCACCGGATTTCTAGCTTGCTCTGAAAAACGAAACTTCAAAGTCGTTCCAGTCGATCAACACACACTGTGATCCAAGCGCGGTCTATTTATACTCTCTCCGATAGGCCGTGACGTCACATAGAATTATCAGGAAAAACCTGGATTTCGGCCACTGACAGAAATATAGTAATAGCATTAAATATCTTCGATTTGTCGCCAAGTTGCCAAAATGGTTGCCAAGGTCAGGGGTCCAGGCCTGGCTGCTGCCTGTCACTCCATGCTTAGCCCTGTAAAACTCCCTCCCCAACTATAAGACTAACGAGGCAGGAAAGCGACATTACATCTTTGTAACAATGATTTTGTCTTTGCTGTTAATTTTTACACGAAACTTACATCTCCTTCAAAATCATGAGTTCCGTCCCAAAATAGTTCTCTTAGTGCTCCAAAGCGGGACGTTAATATAAACACAGTAAACTAACTTGTAATATAAGCACTAATATAAGAACACTAAACTAACAGAAAATATGTACCTCGTATAATTCGAGTCCAATTGTCTAATAATATACTCATTGATTTCATCATAATAATAAACCGAATGAATGTCATGACATTAAACATAATAAAAGTTGCTATTTATAGTAGAATCTCTTTTCTAATCTTGAGTTGAAAGTTCTTTACTTTATCTGAGTTCCTATATCTTTTCTATTTCAGGCTGAATCTAATTTAAGGTATCCGACTGGTTTAAAATCGTCGTTTTCGGTGAAATTATCAAAACATTTTTTATGACTTAATTTTGTAGCCTGTTTAATAAGCTTTCGAAAACTGTCTACTTTTTACTCTACATGAATTACAAATGGATTTACAGCCGTTTTATTAACGAACTGTAAGCATTATTTTATATTGCATGAAAACTTTAAATGTGTTTTGAGGAAAACTGTCGACCGTAACAATGATTTCTCAAAGAGTTATTCAAGCATTGATATAAAATTTTCTGAGATTGTTTTCTGTAATATGCTTGATGTTTTCCTCTAAAAACTAAGGTCAATTTTAAAATCAAGTAATATTTTTAAGCGTTTAAATATAAACGAAAAGCATTTTTTATGAAAAATTACCTGTTTAGTAACTATGTTCAGCTATATCTCAAAACTATTTTGAAGTACAAGAAATATTTTAGAGCATAACACAGATAACTGTCATAAAAATGTACTCCTACAAGGATTTATGTATATTTAGAATATGATTTTGTCTATGGATGTTAGCGTAAGGCAAATATTTTAGTCATTTTTCTTCAAATTTCTCAGCTTTTTTAAAAAATATTATTTTGAAAGCTTAATTTTACAATATTTTCATAGTTTTAAAACGTATGCAGTTGAAAAATAACATTAAAAATATATATAAGTTATTTTTCAAAAAAATGTCTCCGAACACAGTCGAATACCTTAAATGCAGAGTGTGTTTCGTTTTCATTTCCCACTCCGTCCCTGCTAACTGAAAGAGGTTAAAGTATGTCAAGTGTCGGCGAGATGAAAAATCCTAATACAAATAATTAAAGTCATAAATACAAAATAATATAATACAATACAACAGAATATATGTAAATTAATACGATAAAAATACAATACAAAATAATAATATAATAAAATACAAACACCAAACATAATAAGTAATTACAAAAAGTAAAAAATAAATAAATACATATAAGCGTAATAAATAAAGAAAGCTACATAAAATAAACAAGAAGTGAAAATTCTATAAAAGCTAATGAATAGTAAATACATTGTAAAAAGAGTCTGATATATAATTTAGGGAATAGACACGGGAAAAAATCTAAAAAACA
>BGPR01004644.1:45311-59267 GCA_013235015.1 Araneus ventricosus | reverse complement strand
TCAAATTATTTTTATCTCAAGTATGCATTTAGGTCTTTAAACTTCTAAACTCCTGATGTGTTTTTAGAGGATTCCGTGCTTGTATGTTTTAACTTTTTAACCCTTGCATTTTTAGAAATGGTCTTTTAATTTTTAAAAAAATACGACTTTTAGAATCATAGTATGTTTTAATGTTTTTATGATTATGTGTTTTCTTTTTTAATTATATATGAGTTCACAAAATGTTTATGGTTTTGTGCATTCTCTGTCTTCAACTTTTTATTCCCTGGCACATTTTTTTTTATTTCCCCTTTGTGGCTTTTGTTCTTTATGTGTTTGTTGTTTATAGCACTCGGTAAATGTAGTTTTCTCTGTAGTGTGCTTTTCTTTAAATAAATAAATAAAAACAAATCAGTTAAATGAATAAGAGAGTCGGTTTTCACCCTAATTACGGACGCAATTCAACAGAAATGTGATTGAAGAAATTAGGCTTTTCATTTAGATGGTTAAATGTAAAATCTGAGTGAACAAAAAATTAAAAATTCTCAAATTTTGGAAATTATAGAAAGGAATGTTTTAACTCTTTAATCCCGAGGCCGCTTTTTCTTCTAGCTCCTTCAAAACTGGTCTATTTTGGAAGGCTAAGACATAAATTGAACTCTCCCAACCTGGGTGTCATTTACCCCACTCCTGTTGTAACCTTCCCTTGAGGTGCAAGGAAATAGGCAGTGGTGGGCAAGAATAATTGGAGCCCTTACATGCTTATCTCCTAAGCGATCTCAGAAACTCCCCTCCCCTCAAAAGCAGCCAACCGCCTCAGACCGGCCTTCGTCGTCGTTAAAGGAAAATTTCCAGACCGCCCCAGACTGCCTCGCTCGGTATGAGAGGGTTAATCAATTAGAAGTGTTGAAACAATGCATTGCCATTTGAAACATTAGATGAAGTAGGATGACATTTTCCTACCAAATGAATCCATTTATCCTGAATTTAAAAATAGTCTCTTGAGTAGGCATGAAATATTTTACTTTATAACTGTGGTTTATTTCTATAATAAAATACGATCATTTATTTTATTGGTTTATAAAGTAATTTTTCTAACATGGTGGAATAACTATCCTGTCAGTGGATGAGTTTTCTGTTTTGTTTATTTTGTATTCACAGACTGTTTTCAGGTAACCCTCCGATTGAAACAATAGCAAAATCCGTTTCGGTACTGAATACAGCTTCAAGTTCGAACCCGTTGTTTTTTTGTACAAAAATAAAGCATTGCATTTTGCGTTTTTTCAGTTCTTTTAATTATTTATATTTAAAACTACTGAGAAAACGGCTCTTAAAATGGTTAAATGCCAAATAGAAAGACCGTAATTAGCTAAATCATTTGGCTAGAAATTGAACCGCCAGTGAATATCTAAATCGTATTGTGAAATATGTAACTCCAGGCAAGCCACCGAAAGGAGCCGTAATAATCAATTATGGCAGTCTTTCAACAAAATGAACCTCTAATTTTTAGTAAAGATTAAGAGCTACATCAATAAGAACATGAAATTTAATATTTTCAATGTATCCTTAAGCCATAGCATTAAAAAAAACTCTACTTTAAACATTAATTAACATCTTCAAACAGAGTGTTGAAATTTTGAAGATTCCTACTGGCAAAATATTACACCGAAGTAGTCGGCATAGTCAAAATTCTACATTACCCCAAATAAACAAAACACAAAACTCGTCCACACAAGCATTTCCTCTTGAATGTTTTTGCTGTAGCAAAAAGTTCACTGTTCAAATGCATATACAGGATTCCCACTTTTATCCGTTACGTCCCCCTTAACTTCTAAACGGTGGCAGCTTAGGGCATAAAATTGGTGTCTAGGTATAGTAAAAAGGCTATGCGCTACTCGATGAGACAACTTACAACGCCATCTATCGGCAAATTTTGGAATTAGCGGTCCCATTTCGTAAACGGTGAAAACTACGAGAAAAAGGTAAATTAGAAAGTTGTAGAGCACTCTCGATGTAGTACGCAAAGATACCTTGCGCACATTAATACTCAAAACTGAATGCAAAAAATGAACATTTGTTTGGTCACGATTTCTAAAATTGCCATGTCATAAAGAGTGGAGAAAGAAACTGATACACGTTACTGTTTCTGGATTATTTATTTATATTGCTCAAAACGACCACCGTTAACCACTATACACATTTGCATTCTGGACAGGATTTCTCGCTTCGATCGCATTTCACGAGGCCATAATGTTGAAAATCACAATCAAACAAACGTTCATTTTTTACATTCTGTTTTGAGTATTAATGTGCGCAAGGCATCTTTTCGTACTAAACATAGAGTGCTCTACAACTTTCTAGTTGACTTTTTTCTCGTAACTTTCATCGCGTTTACGAGATAGGACCCCTAATTCCAAAATTTGCCGATAGATGGCGTTGTAAGTTGTCTCATCGTGTAGCGCATATCCTTTTTACTATACCTAGACACCACCTTTATGGTCTAAGCTGTCACCGTTTAGAAGTTAAGGGGAGCGTAATGGATATAAGTAGGAAACCTGCATATCAGACAAAAAGCGAAAAGTAACGAAAAGTAACACCAAGAAGTGATTCACGCATGTTATTCTCTCTACAGAGGCAGATGTTGTCAATATGTAGTCACAGGTGCAAAACTTTTGTGAAGCACGTCTTCTTATCCAATCTCACAAATATTCGCAATCGATTTATTAATACGATGTACGTTGAATAGCTTCTGTGGCGACCTTCGGATGGGTTCGGAAGATTATCGAGGCACGAGGCGAGTGCCTATAATGTCTGTGCGAAAAACCGACGCTGTCTGTTGAGGCTATCTCAAGACGTGATTTAATGGATACGCGCAGAATCTATCTCAATACTTCCTTATATTTCTTTTAATAAATCACAAACATATTAAATTTAAGAGAATTTTCCTAAAGTTGGGATTGTTATCCATTTCAAAACAAAGAAATATTAAAATAAGTACCGGTAATACTAATAATAAGCATTAATGACTAATTTCTATAATGATAATAAATAAAAATAATAATTTCCACAATAATAATAAAAATGATAATTCTGTAAAAATTATAACTTTGAATTGTAAAAACATAGATATTATTATAAGAATAAAAAATAATTATTTTTAATAAATTCCATAATAATAATTTATAATTATATTCCATACTAATTTCTATAATAAGGTCTTTGAAGAAATTTCAAAAATAAATTTCAAAATAGGCATTTAAATTTTATATAATACAAATCTATTTTTCTTTTCTAGTAATCAAAGAGCAAAATCTCAAGCCGAATCGTTATGCAAATAACTGGGACTATATGTACAGGTCGTGAAATCAATCGTCATTATAGAAGACGGACTGAGGCCAAGGAACAAAGAAGCCCATAAACAGAAAGACTACACTTCCCCAACAATAGATAACGTTGTATCGGCCCAGTAAATTACTGCCGCGACCACAAGAGAAATCCAAGAGTAATTTGGTAGGTGTGAATATCCAGAAAACATCTCAAAATGGATTAGAAAAGGAGACGTTCGAAATGTTGGAATTTCCTCCCAGCGCGGTACTGATAGATATTGGCAGTACGACTACGAAAGGAACAAAGAAGTCCAGGAACAGAAAGACTACACTTTCCCAACAATAAATAACGTTGAACTCGGCCCAGTAAATTACTGCCACGACCACAAGAGATATCCAACAGCATTTTGGTAGATGTGTATGTCCAGAAAACATCTTGAAATGAAGGAGAAAAGAAGACGCTCGAAATGTTGGAATTTCCTCCCTACGAGATACTATTAGGAATTGTCAGAACGAATACGAAAATGCACTCTGAACATATTTTGCAGAAAGAAGATGTAACTCACTAAAAAAGTAAATGGGCAAATATTTTTTCTACTGAAAAGATGGAAATATGTATTTTATGGAATTCAATATTTAAAAAATAATTTCAATATAACTGCGGATGTGTTATTCGGAGCCTTAGAGGTAACATTATAAAATGATTTATATAATCTTTCTGCAAAATGAAAGAGTCGAAAATGATCTAGTTATCTAAATGTTCTAAAAATCAGATTCGTTAAGAAATCAGTGTTATGTTAATAAAGAAGAATTGGATTTAACAAAATAAACAAACAAAATATACTGTAGTTTTACAGCATATATACGATGTTTTCTGGTGTTTTAATGCACATCCCGTATATTAACTTCGTATTTTGGTGTTTCAATAAGAAACTGACGGTTTCGTAAACAAAAATAAGACCAACAAATTTTTTTCTAAATTTCTTACGAAAACAATGTCCATCTGATGATTAGTCATATGATCCTGACAGTCATAGGAAATGTAGCATATCTAGGACAATAAATTGTGGCTCTTCTGAAAATCGGTTTAAGACGAAAATTATTTTTTGTGTTTAGATAAAATGTGATATCCTCTACAGAAAAAGAAGACTCGAATATAATGTAGTCACTGGAAACTAACGACATTCTCTAAAATTGAACGTTTTAAGTAATTTCGTAAGAAATTCAAAACTCAGTCGTCTGGAATTTGTAAAAAGAATCTTTTAAATATCGAATATTTAAAATTAGAATAACATATTTACAGTTCTCCTTTCAAAATTCTGTTCATCGCATGTCATTAGATTGCCTAATTCATTTTCTTGTAGTTAAAAATAGTGGCTTGTTATAAATCTTTCAAAATTTAAATCTAAAAATCGATTTTGTCTGAATTGTGCTATTTACGATACTTTCATTCAGTGTTATTTGATATAAATACAAGTATAACTAAAGAATTTTATATTTACTTAAGGATCCTGTTTAAAATAAAGGTATTTCACCATCATTGAAAACATTTCGGAACACTAAAAAGTTGAAAAATATACTGTATAAGACAGTAAATACTTCATTTTATTTAAAACTAGCCGTCTTCGGCGACCTATTTGCTCTCCGGGAATATGATTTCAATTGAATCTTATTTCATTTTATATTCATGGCTGCTTTAACAACGTAATTTTAAACTTCAGATTCTGGTAGTTGATGCCCTTCTACATGTTCTGTTCATTGTCTACATAAACGTCTCTAACAGAATCAAATAACTGACCAGACCATGTCCTATAACATCTAATTATAGGTTGCCGACGCCATCCTTACTTTCTTATTTCTCTTTCAAATTATGCATTCGATTTCAACATTAAAATTTCTCACCACATTTTATGGTCAGCGGCATGTTAGCTGAATTAAAGCATGCTGAGAAAGGAATGAAAGCATAGTAACCATAACCATTCAGCTTATTGGTTATATCTTTTAATATACGTAATATCTCAGAGAGCCTGGTTTACAGATTTCTTAAAGATTTTGATAAAATAAAATAGGAAGGCAAAATGTATTAAGATATTACCTCAAATTTCAGCAATGAAACAGAAGCACGCAATTAAATATTTATTTAAGCAAGGAAAACAGTTTGAATTGCGTTGCAACAATAAAAAGTATTGTTGTAAATTATTTCATAATATATTTTTAAAAGGCTACTCAAATTAAAGAAAAAAATGTACGGCAACTTAATTGGTATCATTGAGAAGGTAATTTTTTGCTCTTTCAGATGGGGTAAAAATAATAGTTCTGCTGTAATTTGTTCGGAAGGTATGAAGCAGAAACGCCGAAATTTCGCTTCATTTTTAATTCATTAAAATTATAATTAAAATTTCAGAAAATTGGCTCCGAGGAGTATATTCCCACCCTCCACATTATGTGTGTGCCGAATTTCGTAGCTCTAAATCCAGCGGTCTGGCCTGTAGAGAGCCAACACACACAGACAGACAGACGCATGCATTCTCCTTTATTATTAGTAGACATGACTTATGTTAAAAGCCATATGTGTACAGCTGTATTTAAAATGCTTCCATATAGTTGACAAGTTTTTAAGTTTGAAAGTATTTCACTAGCATTAACCCTATAACTGGTTTGTTTTCTCAATTATCTACTTATATGACACCTTCTATTTTTTAAATGCGATGTCATTTTAATTCAATTGGGAACATAAATGACTGTTGAAACGTTTAGGGATTCCACGTAATTGTTGAATTGAATTTTAAAGTCTGTGATCGGCTTTGTTTTAGTACTAAAGCATTTAGGGCAAACCAGTTAAAGTGTTAATGAATACACTTATATGAACGGAAAAGAAATTTAACACTTTCAAATCGAGCTGGGCGGTCTAGAAAATTCGCCTTAATATCGACGAGAGCCGGTCTGAGTCGGTTGGATTATTTTGAGAGGAGGTGAGATTCTGAGATCGCTTCGGAGATAAGTGCGATCGGGGGTCCAGTTATTTTTGCCCATAACATACCATTTCCGTGCGCCTTAAAGGAAGGTTATAGCAGGGGGAAGGATGGTTAGGTGAATGACCACCCAGATTGGGAGAGTCCAATTCATGTCGCGTTCTCCCAAAAAGTCCTGGGGTTAAAGGTGTTAGTAGAAAAAAGTCACCTCGAGATTATAGAGTTAAATAATATCGGCAGTTATTTGGCGCAGTTATGTTTTAGGAAAATATTTGTAAAGCAAACAAATTGATGCACAGATGTGTTAAGGAAAACGTTAATATTACGGAAAAAATCTGTAACTTTGTTTTACCAAAATTAATTCATTATAAGTAGTCTGTACAATAATATTATTGGTTTCAATCTTAGACTCATCACAAACTTGGTTTCGGGCAGCATATCTAGAAAAGAATCTTGGGCCGTGGTGGCTTGGTCGTAAAGTCCGGACTCGGTGCAAGGGGACGCCAGGTTCAAACCCTATTTCACGGAATAATCAGCGTACAAGCCGGCCTGGTGCACGCTAAATCCACTTGGATTGAATTTCTTGTAAATTGTGTGGTGTGTAAGTTTGGAGAGGGGACTTCCAGTTCAGGTACCGTTCTTGTCAAAATACGAGATCCGTCACAAAATGTCCCTCCTGTTGCTTCTGAAACGGGACGTCAATTAAACTACATTGACCTGAAGAAAGGCAAATTATGACTGCATTAGATTTGAAGGGTAGTTTCTATGCATGCACATCAGATGTAGTGTGTGACTATGCGATATAGTTCCTTGAAATTTCTCTAATCATTGCACGTATCTAACTTCCATGTTTCATTCTAACGGACTAAGCAAACCAAGAAAAACTGTGCCAGAAAATATTCACACTCACCCGTAAGTTTGTTTGATGTACAATGAACTGGAGTTGATTGAATGGTGTAAATCAAAATTCACACTCTCAGGTACGGTTTGAATACTTAACCCAAAATCCATGAAATTCTGGTCGGTTATAGAGCAGTAAGTATGAGAATAAAGCCGTGGGAATGTTTTTCTCCTTCAAATTAGCGCATTTTTTCTGAAAATAAACAGAGATTGTAGCACACACCGAAACGGGAGACAATAAAGTTTTCTGCATTTTAAAATCTTAAATAATGTAACTAAATATTTATGATTTTCTTTTTCGGTGTTTTATAAGAGCACAAACAGCACAACGTAAAAAAGGAGCATTCACTTCTAGCAACCACACTCAGTCAAATACACTCTACCATCTTACTTTATCTTGCAAACTTTTCCCAACATGCATAATAAATTCTCATCGTCCCATCATGAATATAGAGTATATGAGATTACGACACAATTCTACATATTTAGTGAACAAATTATTCTCTTTTTCAGAATGAGCGAGAGACAATATATATAGAGAGATGAATGCAAGAATAAATTTTATTTTTGAAAGTAAACTTTAAAACAATAGCTTTTAGACAATTCTCCTGAATTTCAAGAGGAACAATAATTCAAATAATGTTTCCCTTGGGCTCCTTTGCCGATTCGCATTAAAGGATATTAGAATGCTAAATTTATTGTAATTTTATGAATCAATATATGTTTGGTATTAGCCATGGGCTATATGTGCTTGCTATAAAGACTAACTACAAAAGCAGCAAATTGCGTGGAACAAGATTTTTTATTGTATAAGATGTTCTCCATGCTATTCCTTTACTGTATATTTTTGTGGTAATGTGTTATTACATGTTTGCACGCTCTACTCTTTTATTGCACTTTATTTAATTTACACTTTATTTATAAAAAAAATAGGGAAAAGACATTTCCTATTTTTGTTTTCATTTGTCCGAAAGAGATTCAGGTCACAGAAAAAAAGTTTATTTGACCTTAAAATCGTTTTTCCTCGACAGAAAACTTATCCCAATTAGAATCCAAAATGGAAAATGGCCTTTCATTGGAAGTTTTCCATTTGGATTCTTCTCTCCTTGGTTTTTAAAATCGTATGTCGTCAATTTTGTTGCGTTTCAATATTTATTCTAGTTTTCTGCATTCAATTGTTTTAATATCGTTGTCATCGAAATTTTTCCTGGAAGCAGCAGCGTTACCGCGCCCCTGTTACATTGCATTTATTTTTGTTCTCTTATATCTTTTAGGTAATATTTTCTGTACTTAAATGCAGTTTCTTTATTTGTAAGAATGGTTTTTAAACACTGTTGTTAATTTGCAGTGGAGGACTTTGGAGATTCCATGAGTGTGTTAGCGGACAATTTGTATCAGAATGCTTTTATCCATTTTGCCGCATCAATATGTATCACAAGTTCGAAGATTGAAGCGAAAAAGGAATGCAGAGGAAATCCCGTGGCCTAAAACGAACATTAGCTCTCTCACTATTCCTTCCTACTGGCTGGATATGAATGAACGTGGTACCCCAAATTACCAATTAAAACTCCTCTATTCAGAGCTACCTACAGTCTTAGCCATTCTTCAGAGACGGATGAGAATCTAAGGATGACCCAGTGAGAGGGAGTGAAAGACATCTAGTCAATAGAAAATAGTTCTTAATATGGCCACTAGAGGATGTATTAGCATGGAAATCATAGTAAACACGGATTTTCTTTCTCCTACCAAAAATATTTGCTCGTGTACTACGTGTTTTCACAGTAACACGCCGCCAGGTGGCAACATTTGGTGATGCGCGGCCAAAAAAATTTATTTTTTTCCTCTTTAAATTTCCATGAAGATCCAATCGAAATTACACGAAAATAAATTTAAAATAACATGAAAAATTTATTTTATCTTTGTTTATTATTTTATAAAGTTGCGAAATTAATAATAATTATTAATAATAAAGCTGCAAAATTCTTTTGGTAACTAAAAGTTTCTTCTATTTCATTAATTTTCTCTGTAAGAACAATATTTTGAGAAATAAATTTTATTTTTTGAGTTTGGATTATTCTTAAAAGTTAGATAAAGATATGATAAAATCTTGATATATCCTTTTCAAACGAGGATTCCAGCGGAGTAAAAAGAAAGCGATCCTTCGTTTGGGAATAAAATATATTTAGCCAATTTTGACTACAATAGCACGTTAGAATAAAATTACTTATGGGGGTAATTGAGTGAAAAACACATTATTTCACCGAAGAAATGAAATATAAATGGCTTGATTGCGTAGCATGTTTCTAGTCTACACAGAATACGGAATTGGGCAATATTGCTTTTTGATTAACAATGAATTAACACTACGTGAACTATTTAATCTAAACTTATTTCCTTCCTAGAAAAAAAATACATGAAGCTGATTTAATGATTGGCATTGACAGTAGTTTACTCCTTCTGGAAATTTTCCTCCAATCATAATTTATAGAAACTTATTGAATACTGTATGAGAAGTTAATTTTGTTTGAGGCGCTTATTGAATGTTCAAAAATATTTATTGATTAATTGGGTATATATGTAATGATATAACTTTCTGAAATCTTTTTTGAAATTAAATATTTTAATGACACCTAATTTATAAATATAAACGAATCACTTCTACTACAATCTTAAAGAACCGCACTTCTAGTCCAGAGTCTCAATTTCTAAGGGGACTCCACCTTTCCCTAGTACTTGACTTCTCTGCGTATTTTTAAAGCTCATTTATTAACCATGTAACTCCTCCTAACAAGACTCGCCGCTTAGCGCGTAACTCTTCATTCATGGTCATGGATGTTCATTAAATTATGATTACGTTATATGTTTAATATAACTGCATCGCCGCCGTTTTTACAGATGAATGAATATAAGCTGGATCAATTGTTGCCTATTTCATTTCAAAATCCTTGCTTACACTTCACCTAAAAATGAAGTTACAGATATAAATCAGAAGTTCTTAGAGTAGTACTTGGTGACCATAAACCCAGTAGAGGACTCTGGATTCTTGAACAAATTCTGAATTCCTTCAAAATTAACTTCACTCTCTTGCATTTTCCTTCTAAGCTATCTTCCACCCGAAGCAACAAAGCACACCAAATGCACTCATTACCACTATGTGACATCCTCCACTGTCGCTTAAATCCGGCACTTAGCACTTCGCAAACTTCCTCCAAAATTTGACAAATAGGTGCGTTTCAAGTGCAAACAGAAGGAGAGGTTAATTGATCTACTGGAGTATTTGGGAAAGGCAAAAGCCCTCTCCTCTGCGCTGATGACATCTGACGGAGGAGTCATCCACATCGCTCTTGCCTTACTCTTTCCGCCGAGGTGTCGGTAATGAGAGAGGGGCTTTTAACTTGGAAGTTTTAGTTTAATGGAGTGCAGGTTTGGGCGATTGCCTTTTCGGAAAGCAGGTGTTTTAATTACTGCGTTTCAGTTCAGTATTAAATGGATGGGTTCTGGAAATTTCTGGACTGGATATTTGAGAAAATAGAACAGACATCTTTATATCTCATACAAGATACAACCTGTATGGGGTGTACTTTATGTTTCATAAACATGTTCTGCAAAAAAACCTTATTAATGAACTTAAAGTTTATTAATATTATTTTTACTTTATTACAATTTCATAATGTTGTTGATCAACAGACATTAATACAGGATTCATTTCTATGAATTTATGTTTTATATCAAATCCCTTTAAATACGAGGGCCGTTTATTTTTTCAACCTCCGACGTTCCTTTCTTCCTTTTCCATAAAGAAGACAAGAGTAGATATCAAAATGAATTTATTACCAAAATTTATCTTCAAACATGGTTACTTTTCGACATAATCGCTATGAAGATACAAGCATTTGTCATATCGGTGTACCAGGTAGGAAGACCCTCTTCGAAGAACGTTGTCCCCGCTGATGTGACATGGTTCTTAACGTTACTTTGTATCTCCTCATTTTTCTGGAAGCTTTGGCCTCCTAGCAAGTTTTTCAATTCAGGGAAGAGATCAAAGTCACTCGTTGCTACGTCGGGCTATACGCCGATTTATCAGACACGTACCATTTTATCTGCTCCAGAAACTGATGAGTTATAACTGAACCGGGCGTTGTCATGAATGAAGGCAACTCCAGAAGTGGGAATGTGTCTTCACAGTCGTCGTATATATTGATGAATTTACAGAAACCAAACTTCTGCCTTAACAAATCGACTAACAATACTCACACTAACTTGACTGAAACGTCAATTTTACCAAACGTGTTTACGTGTCGACATCTCAGCTCAAACTAGGAAGATGGCGTCGGTGCTAATTGAGTTTATGACAGAGAGAGACATGCGCAGTCGCCCACCGCGCATCCCCACCTACTACCACTTGTCTCTCTGTTTATCGGTTCGATAGGAGATTGAAAAAGAAAACGACCCTCGTATATATAGTAAACTCTTTTCTTATATTAAGATTCGGATTGTGCAAGAAAATATATCACCGACTAAGAGCACACACGTAGCTTTACTCATATGTATTGCTTTCACTCCAGGTTAAAGTCAGTGGAGACTTTCACATATAAAAAGCAGTCATTGTGGAATTTCGGATATCCACAGGGCTTTTTAATGAAATATATCTCCTGCTTGACAATGGAAAGTGGGTGAAGCATTCAAATATTATACTGAACCTGTTTCCTTAAGATGGGACAGCAATTTCCTTGTACAACAGGAAAGGACATGAGTGAAAGTCATATATAGTTACAGCTGTCGACAAGGAAGCTAAGTTTAGATTAGTTTAGTTATATCAACGTTCCCATTTTGAAGCAACACGAGTAATTTTGAACCGCAGTCAGATGGCGAGGATGACACCTGAGTTGGCATACTCCTCTTCATACATCCGCACCACATCAGCGGGTGGACGTTTAAACCTCTACTTAAGATATAACGTGGAACAAGCCTAATACACGACGGATTGCCAGTGGAATCAGGTTTCTAACCTTTAAACCCCCGGCCATGATGCCGACAGCTTACCACTAGGCCACGGCTTCAAAAACGCTAGGTGGAATGTCTTAAAGGCTACGATGAAGAGCAGATCTCAGTTTTATTCTTGGACGCAAAGTTCAACTAGTATAAATCTTTCTCAGTCACTAAATAGTGCATCTATTAGAAAATGTGAAATCTTGCCCGTTTTACTAGTTCGCTAAATCCGCTGGCGATCGCACAAACCTCAAAGTCTGTCCAAACTGATCCACGTTTAGCTTTAGGCACATGACTTTAATCTGAATTAAGCTAAACAAAAATGTATTTCTCAAAGCATAATATAAGAATTTCGGCGCAAATTCTGCTGGCTAATATGAAGCCTCTTCCGCATAAGCTGAGATTTATGTGTTGTTATGTATTCCCGAGTACGGAGTTTCGTTCACAGACTTTTCCATTTAAGAAAGAGAACTATTTGAATTTATTGCTCTCTTGGAGGTAAAATGTTTCTCGCCTGTATAACAGAATTATCTTGCAGCCTGGGTCGCTATTTTTCAGAGAAATTCTTTTTGTTGTTTAAAGGATATGTTTAAATTTTTGTTTGCAAAATGGTTATCACGGGAACTTTATTTGTTTATTTCTTTGAACTTAGCTTTATAGGCTTTTACCATAAATATTTCTATCTGAAAACAAGGTTGAATAAAAATTTGCACAGGTTATTATCTTCCTGACCTATCTGTTATATAGTTTATTTAGTATTTCAATTTTCAGGCTTTGTATTTACATTTCAAAACTGATTCGGAATATGTTGTATGTATCAACTTTAAGAACAAGAATGCATTTCCTTGATAATCATTAGATATAAGTCAATACGTAAGTCTGATGAGAATTAGGTGTGTGCCGACAGAGGCGTTACACCTGGGAAGGTTAATTTGTTTTGGGATGAAATTTTGAATTTTTTTAACCCGTTCTAACAGGTTGTTTACAAGACATGAGCATGTGTTGGGTAGGAAGGTATGAAAAAACCCTTTATTCTTTTTTTTGTAATGTGCCAATAATTAGGAATAGTAAGCCAAAGTTGCAAAGGGACCTCCAGAAAAGAAAAACTAAAACATGAAACCGAGAAAGGGAGTGATACGTTCTGAGTTCGCAAGCAAAAGGGCCTTCACCACCTGAAAGATACAAAGATACTCACTTTGACCATCCGACTGTCGTTCTGTCAGCAAGTACTATATTCATCAAAAGTGGTACAATTCTTGATTGAAAACATCTTGAGTTCTTGAGTTTGAAATCCAATAGTCATTGGAAGTGCCAACAAGGGCGATTTCTGTGAACGAAAAGATGAAAAAAGAAAAAAATGAGTAACAGAAACAGGTGCATAACAGAGAACATTAATCCTTTGCAGGAGACGAGTTACATTATATACAATATATACAATGAGTCGGAAGGGTATTCATTGAGTCCAAAGGCCTAGTACTAGATACAGTCCGATTCTCCCGGGGATCCACCTCCAGAAACTACAGCTTCTCTCTTGGGCGAACTGTAACTAAAAGCAAAAAGAAAAGAAAATTAAATAGATTGAAAACATGAAAATGATGAAGTAATAACATGATGACCCTTGACGAGATGAGAAACCGAAGATCAATTAATCAGTCTAGAGTCCCTTAAGAGGGAAGAGATGACCCTTGACGAGATAAGAAACTGTAGATCCAGGAATCAGTCTCTAGTCCCTTAAGAGGGAAGAGATGACCCTTGACGAGATGAGAAACTGCAGATCCAGGAATCAGTCT
>BGPR01004644.1:0-41685 GCA_013235015.1 Araneus ventricosus | reverse complement strand
TAAGCTGGGCGATCTAATTGTCTAAACATGAAATGTGCATATTTGTTCTTGTCCTACAACTGGAAAATATTGCAATGAGTTTCAAGGCAATTTTTATTTCGCTAGTAATTTTAAAATGTGAGTATATGTCCCGTTAGTAGTCAAAGGGTTAAGGAAATAGTTATGGCCTTACTTTGGTTTTATGATTCTTCAATTCTAGCTTTACAAGACATATGTTTTTGGTAAAGTATAGCAAATTGAAATACATCAGACACAAAAGAAAAAAATTATACTAACTATAAGTAATTTATTGATACCATGCTCTACTTTTCCGAAATTCCTTATTGCATTATGCCCTCCATACAGCGGGTTAGAATTAAATAAATTTTCTAAGACAAACTGCAGTGATATCTGTAATTAAAAAATATTTATATTTGTAAAATTATCTATTTCAAGGGCATTAATAAAATATCATTTAAAAAAGAAATTAATGAAATAAATTGTTTGGCCATAAAAGAAATGAATAGAAAACGTTTGGCTATAAAAGAAATCAATTAGAAAAACGTTTGGTAGCAAAAAAATTTTTAAATTCAATATAAACAGAAAGGCAACGTCATATTTTTCTTTAGCGAACGTCACCTAGCAACAAGATAGAAGAAATTTTTCTAGGAGGAATTCACTGTTAATGAAAGTAATGCGCTTGATGCACATAATTGTGTATATATTTTTTGCCTTATAAAAATGTCTGCTCTGTTTGGAATTCGTGAATATATATATTATTTTTGTAAAGAGTACTCATCAAATAATTTTTCAGGGAAAATGCACTCGCACAAATATATTTTTTAAGGTTCGAAGCAATAAAATGAGCCTTGTAATCAGTGAATAATTATACATCTAATCACTTTACAGACTGCAAAGGGTAAATGTAAAGTTGCAAACTATTAGATAATACACAATATAAGATATTTTAATATTTATTCATTACTAAGACTTCATTCCTAAATCTTGAGAATGCGTAATCATATTCAATGAACACACGCGCACACTTTGGTATCTTTAGGTATATAAGCGTTTGAAGATACAATTACTAGTTAAGACATTCAATAGCGAAATCAATTAACCGACTATGTCTTTTTTAAATATAATTATCGTCTTTGCAAGCATTCATCTATATGTTTAAAATAATTGAGGAAACCAGAGGACCATTCCTCCAGCCACAACCACTGGATTGATTTCGACAGTTCTTATTTCATATGGAAGCTTACGACACCTAGATATGTCTTCAAGGGTTTTTCGAGATATATCGCAAAATAAAACTTTGGCAGGGTCACTCTGTCTCTACAAACGCCAATTTGCCAATTTATTTCGCCAAGTTGCATGCACAGATATAGAATATTAATTATAAGGGCGATCATCTGGTCGCCGAAGGCGGTTAGTTATTCCTTAATTTGAAGAATTGCATTAAAGTTAATCGTTTTGTTAGATAGTTAGCTTCGATTCTAAACTGTACCTACAGTAAGCAGTGGACGGAGTAAAGTTACGGAATTTCTGTCTCAAATGTTGCTTATTCACATCAATAAAACTTGCTCAGATTAGTGTGGTTTAATTCGGTAAGAAAGAAAACCTCCTTGATCAAAACATTAATGGCGTAGTGAGGAAATATGTATGAAACAACATTCTATTGATGTTGTGTCTATCCAAGTTCAAAATAGATTCAGTCGTTTAAGGCCAAAACAGTTTATTCCAGAAGTAAGGCATAATCAAATTAGTTGTAGAGTACTCTATGATAAAGATTATTGACATAATAAAGCCATGGCCAGGAGTAAAGAACTACTACTGAAACGGCGTGAATTGTTTAGTGCGTTACATGATTGAAAAAGAGAAAATTTGCCATCGCAGCGAGATTAAACAGTTTATTCCAGAAGTAAGGCATAATCAAATTAGTTGTAGAGTACTCTATGATAAAGATTATTGACATAATAAAGCCATGGCCAGGAGTAAAGAACTACTACTGAAACGGCGTGAATTGTTTAGTGCGTTACATGATTGAAAAAGAGAAAATTTGCCATCGCAGCGAGATTAAATAGTATTGTAGAAGAGGGGAATCCCCGAGGGCGTTATATATATATATTCTCCTATAATAAATTAACATATATAATTATTATATATATATATATATATATATATATAACAAATAAGAAACAATCCTAACAGAATTGTAAAAGCAACATAATCACCATAAACATTCATAATACGAAATGTCAAGAAAAAAATCTGCGGAAGAAAATGCCGAGAGTTCTTATAAGAGAAAATAAACAAAAGGGGGATATATATATATAAAAGGGGAAGGTAATATAAAATAATATAAAACTCTAACGCAACACAAAAACTACAGTCTTTCCATTAAATTTCAACATTGATATATATATATATATATATATAAAAGTGGCAAAAAATAATAGAAAAACCATAAAATAACTTCAACGCCAATCTATACCATGACCCTTCGCAAATACTGCCACAACAACATCCGTCCTTCAGGTACGTAAAATATTTATTTTTACTTTTCTCTAATGTTATCACATCGTACTTTTGTTTTAATTATTCATAATTCCTCTCTCTGTTTTTGATTTGGTTTGACATTAGGGATGAAAATCTGTGTTTTAGGCCTTACGGCGTAATTGATTGCAAGAAAATGTCGAATTTTTATATTTAGCAATTCACAATAACTTCATCCCCTGAAGAAACGTCATTGTGCTTTTATTGCGTTTTTCATTTCACGTTTCTATACTTTTTCGTTTTACGATTTATACTCTCTCTCATATATATATATATATATATATATATATATATATATATATATATATAATCTTCTTTAAATTAAATCTTTTATAACATCACATAATTTTTAATTATAAACGAATTACCTCTATTTCAATCTTAAATTAAGGCACTTTTATTTCAACTTACAGTCTCACGAGACCTTCGGGACTTCCTCATTTCCTCAGCAATAAAAAAGCATGACTGCTGCAATCTTTCTCTTTTTACGATGAAAGGCTCTCCTGGCAAGACGCACGGCTTTGCGCATAAACTCTTTACACCTGGCCATGGGTCTGAATGGAATTGTGATTATGTTATCTATTTTATATAACCTGCATCATCATGTTTATTTGAAATGAATAAATAGAAATTTGATCAAATATCGCCCACTTCCTTTCAAAATGCTTGCTTTCAGCTTGAGACTAATGTTACATCTTATATAAATATTCCTATGTGAACATTAATGTGAAAAGGTTACCCTTGTATATCAAAAAAATATATTTCTTGTCTAACATATCAAATAATTATTTCTATAGATTTACCAAGATCATTTTCTAATAGTATATGTGTTCGGCATACTCTTTTACATTAAAGTCTGCTGATATTTATCGCAATCAAAGGCCATATTTTGAAATAGAAAATTTTAGTTCAAATTTATTCTTTTTATTGCTGAGTTTGAAATCCCTCATCAAGAAAACTCACCTTCCTTCGTGATACTGACGCCCACTAACTGGCGACTTTCTCTGAATAAAATAAAAAGCGTTCCATTTTATTACAGAATTTTATCTACTCCTCACCAATCGCATCCATCTGTTTTTCACCATTTCTAACTCATGACGGAAGTTCACGGAAATACGAGAAGGGTATCAATCAATTACCAAAAATGAAAAAGGAAATAAAAGAACGAGAAGGGGGTCGGGTGATGATAAAATACATCGAATTGCCCAAGTGATACAGCTGGAGGGTTGGAAAGCCAAACCGCGCCAGGGTTTCATCTTTTTCTCAGTGAAGGACTTTTATAAATAATGATTGATAGATGTTCATTTTTTAACACGAATCGTATTGAATGTTAAATATTCATTTTCTTCGCACGAATTGAATTGAATGTCAAAAATTCATTTTTTTCACACAAATTGTGTTGAATGTTAAATATTCATTTTTTTCACATAAATTGCATTGAATATTAAATATTCATTTCTTTTCACATGCATTGTATTGAATGATTAATTTTCCTTTTTTCACACAAATTGTGTTGTTTGCTATTTATTACTTTGATGGTAAAAGCCATGGGAAAAGTAATGTATCTCGAATGACATACACGATCACGCGCAGCATCATGTTTGAAAAAATAGCAATAAGTATTTAATAAATACCATCTTACTGAATAAGTATTTGTAACTTCTAGGCCTACGTCTAGATCAAGTTAACTTCACAGTATTGATAGAGGATAGATAGTTGCTGAGGTAGTCGGTACATAGAACTATTGACATTCAAGTGCTACATGTTATCTAGTACGATATTACCCAACTCGGCTTCTCAATCTATCATACCTGTATTCCACATAAATCATAAGTACTCCATTGTGCGTAACTGGTGCCGAAGTCAAAGCAAGACTACTCGATAACAAAATAACAAATTTAATGAAACAGCAATTAAATTAAAATTCTAAATCATAAAATCATTATACAACTAGCTATCAAACGATACAAAAGAGGAAGAGCAGGGATTGGACAGTAGCAATCAGTCCTTAAATACTCTAATAGGCCCGTCGCTATTGGTCGATGGGTGACATCACAAAGAGGGCGGATCCGATCTGCATGTAATCACAATTCAGGATATTGCTAGATGCCGCAATGATGCCACATATTTTTCTTAAAACTCTCTGTGCTACATTTACAGAAAGTTGCATAATTCAATCTGACAGTATACAGAAAGCTAAAAAAGCAGCATCACCAGTGAATGACGCATTACTTATTCTTGTGCGTCTGAGGATTAACAACAGGGCTGTATGAAATTTTAAAAAAGCTATTGCTTCAAATACAGAATTTTATGGATTATAATATGGAACTATTTTATTTAACCCTTCAACCGGCTGGAACGTAGAAAGTCGCTCTCTGATGATTATTCTAAAACCGGCTCCGTCTCAGAAAGCCGTTCATCGATTATTATTCTAAAAACCGGCTCCGGCGTAGAAAGTTGGTCTCTGTTTATTACCCGAAAACCGGCTCCGAAACATTTGCGTTCACCATTTAGCTACAGAGAAACCGTTTTCAAAGCATTCAGCTGAAATATTTTTGCCGTTCAAAGGGATAAAAGTGAATGCAGCTCAAATATACAAACTATTTTAAAGTAAGATCGAATTGAAAACTAATTGTTTTACTGAGTGTAAAAACGAACCACATGTTTTTCTTTTACTCTAGAATTTTATTCAAGACTAAATAACCAAGAAATATCAAGATTATTATTTTCTTTTCTTATTGGAATTATTTTTGTCATTTGAACTTTATAATCTAAACGGCAATTTTGAAAATTCTTATTTGTTATTAAAACCATATAACACTTAATGCATATTTTTAGTAACCTAAATTAAAAGTTAATATATAATATAGCAAGTATCAAAGAGTGCAATAGCTAATTTCTAAACCTTATATATAGATATATACTTTCAGATGATAAAATGCTACAAATGACGCAAAAGAATTTATTTTATATTCTTTGAGTCAATCAATATAATGCTGGAAAAATTGCAAAGTGTAAATTTTCATACCGTCCCTCGGGTCTATTGGTCATATTTAGTTAATTATTTTAAACACATTTATATTTTAGAGAAAGAAAATATCCCACTCTTTAGCGACAGATACTGAGTTGTGAAGGTTTGAATATCGCTATTTCAGACAATTGTAAACCATTTCAATGTCCGTCTCGAGGAAGATCCTCCAATCAACGAAAAGCGCTTGCTCGTGGTAAACTTGAAATAATGAAGTTCAAAGCTTCAGTAACCTTTTATTGTTTAAAATGTTAGTATGTCAAAAATACTTTACTAAATATAACTAATAGGACCGGGGAATTATATAAAAATTTAGACTTCGTAATTTATTTAGTAGTACATTTATCGACTCAAACATAAATATATGTTTGTATACGTCTTTTAAATCATTTATCCAAATCGAAGTATATGCCTATCTCTAACGGTCCAAAAATTAATTAGTGAGTCACTAACTAACGCAAACATTAGCACATCTACGTAAATTAAAATGCAAAATGTTCCATGAAATAAAAAAATGTAAAACAAAATTATTCTTTCCGTCGATTAAATTATGCTTACAAATTGTTTATTATACACAATTTGCTTAGTTAAGAATTTTAAGCTTCTCATTTGATAATTATTCAAACGTTTCCAACATGTAAATAATTATTAAAAACAAATATTATCAATCTAAACTCATGTATTCCAAAACAAATTTTTATAAACTCGATACGAATGAAACAATTTTGAAGTCGAATTTTAATGAATATCTCACATCTTCTAAAATAATGCGGTTTTTATTGCTCGGCTGTTGGACAATATTTAGGATCAAAAATGGAGTTTGCTTGGCTCCAGTTCCCAAAATTTCACTTAGACGATAAAAAATTCGCTGACAGCATCAGTAATGGGGCATCAAATGTTCTTCCCGGCAAAAAGGGGACCAACGATTTGGAGCAATGAGTACTAGAAATTGGAAAAGTGATATCGATACGCCGATATGAGATTGTTTCTGATGAAGCCCAGATTGAATCGATTGCGATGAAACTGCAAGGAATAATGGATAAAACATTTTTTGCTTGCCTCGGTGTTTTTCAGCTGAATCGATGTATCTGGCAATTAGTGAAATCATATCGATATAAATCAAATCGCATGCATGCAACGTTTTGGAACAAATATAAGATCCGTTTTGTCTACTCTAGAACGTAAATGATTAATTCGTTGATATCCGATAAAATTTTTCACGGTGTTTAAAAGTAATCAGCTGTTTGCTGTTTTTGGTTGCCGTATATATTTTTTTCTGTTTGGTTCTATGAATTTTATCGTTATGTCGCTCCCTCCCCAAAAGTCCCGGTTTTAAAGCAGCTAGAAGAAAAACGTCGCATCTCTGGATTAAAGAGTTAATTTGTTGAAGGTGAATGCATCTATGGTGTGAAAACGGGTCTTCTAACATTCACAGCCACGTTTTGGTACAGCATCAAAGTTTCTATGTGATGTTAAAAGAAGTCGTCTTCGCAGAAGAGCCCTTTTAACATCAATATAGTAGTACTGTTCTAGATGACAGAAGTCTCATTTTAACATCAATCGATTCCCATAGGATGTGCCCAAGTGGAGCTACATGGAAAGCACTGTCAAAAACTCTTAGATTTCTCCATTCTTTTGAAGCAAACGGCATTTTATTTCAACTTTTCGTATCTAATATTTAAAATAATAAAGAGCTTCCTCTGAAACCCTGTATTTCAAGGTGACTTAAATCGCATTTGGTACATCCTGGACACGATGACTGAGGAGATTAGTTTCAGGTTTCCCGTCAAGACAGCAAATTTGATTCAATCATATTATTCTTAACCTTGAATTTAGTACAGGTAAAACTATAAAAAATTTAAATAAAAATATTTATTTATTTCCTTTAAATTGCTTACTAATCAACTCGTAGTTAACGAATTCTTCAAGGCAACCGACTACGAGATTACAAGTGTTAATTAAATGTTTCTATTTTTCACACCAATGTCACCAATATTATGGCAAGAATGCAGAAAAGTGTCAGTAGTAAGATAGACTCTGTCTTTTACATTGAATTTACCATGACGATTTTGTGCCAAGGTTGGGAAACGATGGAAAACTAATTATTTATTTCCAATATGTGCAGACAAGTCAGTTCTGTGTTGAAGACTGCTTCACAAAACTCCACGAAGCGTAATGTTTAAATGTTTTATATGTTTGTGTTCATATATTTATATTTATTTTCTATTTAATAAAAAAATTTCCGTTTGTGTATATCGGCATTGATTTTTATTTATGTTCTTAGAAGCCTCTTATATAAATAACCATTATTTTCTACGAATATAATCATAGCTCAGCGAAAATGCCTAGTAAAGTATCTACGACCTAACTTCCTAACTTATAGTAGGCGTCGTGGGCAAGAAAACTAGGTATTATCTCGTATTTATCAGTCAACGTGTTGAAAGTCAATTTAATGCTACCGACCTCGCATTTTCTTCAAGCTTGCCCGTTTCATTGTTAAAAGCTCCCAAACTCCATCCATTCAAAAATTTCCATCAATTCATACTAATATGAAGACACTTGGAACTTTAAGAAAGATTGAGAAAATTTTTAAATCAATGATTACAATTTTTGTTACCTTGCTAGAGTATATATACCTCTAATCTCTTCACTCTAACTTTCACTTTACTCGACATTTCTTCAATTATTATGTAAATAAAACCTTTAGAATGTAAAAACAAAATAAACGAAATTTTGAAAAAATGAAAGAAAAAGAAAAAAAAATCTCATGTGTTTTCTGCAATCAATGATTTAAATAATTCAGCATCGATGTCTGCTTAAATAAAAAGACGCATAATTGAGTCTAATATATTCCAATAATCAATAACAGTTAATCTGCAAAAAATATCAAAAATCATATAGCATCTATATATATATATGATATTGTCTTTGTTTTAGCTAAATTTAATACAGCATCAATTGCAAACGATTTTTTAAAATCATCTGTATATGGACGAGTTTTCTGCTTTTCTGATTTGCATTAAAGTAATATTTTAACCATAACCACCAACTTCCGGTGCTAATGCTAAGTGACTGGGAATCTTCAAAATTTCATCGTCCTGTTTGAAGAGTTTAATTAATGTTTAAAGTAGAGTTATCTAATGTTATGTTTTAAGGATACTTTGAAATTATTAAATTTGATTTTAAAATTGCTGTAGTTCTCAAAGCTTATTTAAAATAAGACCCTCATTTTGTGAAAAGGCTGCCATAATTGTTTGTTATCACTCTATTTGGCTATTTCTGAGGCTTTTGAAGATGTTAAATTTTGAACCATACGAATCATATTATCACCGGCAGTTAAATTTTTAACCAAACGATTTAGCTAATTATAATCGTTCCATTTCGAATTCAGTATTTTTATTTTTTAAACGTTTTAAATCAAAAGGATACCACGAACTCTAAGAACACACAATTCAAAGCTTTGTGTATCAAAGAAAGAATTGATTCGAACTTGGCGCTTGAACACAGCTTCCGAATGGATTTGACGATTGATTAAATCGGAAGGTTAGCTAAAAACGGTCTGGAACTTAAAATAAACAAACCAGAAAAGTCGTCCATATAAATATTATTATATTTGTTTCAGTTAAATTAAATGCAATAACAATTGCAGACGATTTTGTAAAATTTTAGAATCTCTTTAAATATTATTCATTTTGTCTATTTTAAAATTATTTTCCCCAGAATTGCAACAAAAAATTATTAAAAATAATTACAGTATAAAGTAGGCATAACTTGGCGAAACAGTAATTGAAGAATAGAGAATTGGAGCCAAAAACAATTGCTAAAAATTGTTACAAAATGAAGTGTTAAAAGAAGTTGGTTGGATTTCGTCCATTGTCCTACAATTTAATCAAAGTAATTGATAATTAAAACAATTAACAACTCTAATCCAAACTGAAAAAGACTAAAATACTCGTAATTTAACTCTCAATTCTGTCTTTCTTTAAAAGAAAGCAAAATGAACTCAATAAACAAGGATTTGTCAGTCGATAGAAAAAAAAATTTATATTTTTTTAAAAAACATTCTCGAATTTGCTACACTTCAGTAATTCGATTGAATATTTTAGGGTCAGTTTTTTCAAAAATCTCTAATGAATATTCAGTGATGAATTTTAAATATACTCTGCATTCGTATGCTACGCTAAGTTCTATTATATTCATTCGGATTATTCAAAGTCTGAAGATTTAGAAAAAAGTTATGTATATTAGTGTAGGAAACGAGGAAATTGTTCGACGGAAGTCATGCACATCTGACTCTCGCAAAATCTTGACTTGACATGAATAGCATTTGCATAATCTCCAAAGAAGGATGAAAAATTACTTTTTCTAACTGAACCTCAACGGTTTCAGTGAACAGTACATTGCAGACCCTAATATCTTTCTTAAAGTAAAGGGTACTTGAAAAACAAATCTTTGTCATACCCAAGTTTAAATGCAGGTTTTTTCTTCTACTTGTTCAAAGTTCTAAAAAAGTCTGAAAATGATAGCAAAAATGTATTCAGCTTAAATGCGACTTTGAATTTTATGATTTTATTATTAAATGTCTTTTTTATATTCAGGATGTCGGAGAATTGTTGGAATCATTTCAAGAATTAATAAAATAAAAACTAATAATATTATAGAAAGCGTAGTTGTAACTAGAGCGCATTTTTAAAAGTTTTTTTCAGATAGGTAGCACGTCGTTTTGATTGTCTAGGTGGTCGTAAATTATTGGGCATCCCCCATTTTTGAGAGCCATTATCTGCGAAACTATTAATGCTATAAGAAAAATAAAAGTATGTATTTGTAAAAAAATTTTAAGCTCTTTAAAGTTATTTCCCATGATAATATAGCTACATTAATTAGTTAAAGTATCTAGAAAATAATTAAGCATATATTATAAAGCGTCATATTTTGCAGCAAACACCGAACTGATACAAAGAAAATTTCTCGTACATTCCAAATAATTTTAGATAATCTGCGATTTATCGTACATATTAGAATAGACACATACCCATTTCTTGACTCCCGTCTTTCCTTTCGCAGTAGTGTAGTTGAATACAAAGTCTCGTGGAGTAAAAGTTTTGAAGTAATTTAGAGAAGAATGAGGAAATTAAAGTATTCAGAATTTTAAAAAATCGGCGGTAGGCTGTCTGTGCGAAATTGTACTGCATCTGCTGAATTGAGGGTATGATCGCTGCACTGAGGAATTGCAAGGTACTGGCAACTCAACTCTCAACACTGTTGTAGATGTTACTCTTGCCAACGAACCTCTCTTAGCCTTGGTCCTCTTGATTTCTCTTCAGAAAAACCGAAATTGTTGTAAATATTGTAAATATCTTTTTATCTATCTCACTTCGTTTGTATTTCCCCTGTGTCGTATTAATAGTTCAATTATCAACCTCGTTTTAACCAAATATCATAATAAACAACTCGGCTTATATGAAACTTTAGCAAATATAATATTTTTGTAGGTAAAGTGCCACAACGGGGTATTGTAAATAGCTGTTATTATGAATATTTAAAATTTAATCTTTTGCTGCAAATACTATATAATTATTCTAACTTAGTATACAAACTCTTGAATTGCAAATACTATATGTTGAATTGGATTTTATTCACCGTTTTGTTAAAATGTATAGTAATAGTAACATAATACTTCTCACTGCTGATAGTATGGTCCTTTTTAACAAATACTACAAGATTCAGATTACTCAGTTCTTTTTGAAATACAGGTAATACATTTGTAGTTCGGGGACTTCAGAAGGGAGCAACTCTAGTCGTCAATGTACAGCTTCTGTAAAAACCACCTATTTTTTATATTTTGGCTGTACTTGCTTTCCTGTTCTGTAAATTTACCATTTAAGAAATTTAAAATTTTTGTTCGGGGGCCGCCCGCCCCGCCCCCGCCCGCGCGCCCCCCCGCGCCCCCCCCGGGGGGGCGATCTCTTTCACTACGGGCTGCCATCCAAACTGCGAAAGGAGAACGCAAGGTCTCAAAAGAAGGGCTTCCCTGAAGCGTCAAAATGTTTGAGCGAAATGGCCGCTGGGATTGAGGGGCGTAGAATTACTTACCTTACTCAACTAAGATTTTCTGTGACTAAAGTGGCTCTATATGTGACTATTAACTCTATAGTCTATAGTGACTATTAGTCTAGTGTGACTATGTGACTCTATCTATGTAAAATTCTTCGTAATTTTCACCAAATTTGCAGCTCCATTGTGGCTGAACCGTTATTCCAAATTCTAAAATTCTTTCTGAAATCTTCAATGTCTGCCTTTCTATGTTAAATGAAACTAAAACCAACTCTCTATGTTATTTGGTTCCGGATCTATATGCGTTTAACTTTAGCACGTAATTCGACATAATTCAACAATTCTGGAGTAATATTTTGCGTGAACGTAAGATCGATGAATGAAATACCTAATGTACTTGGATAGTCTGAGTGCGCGAGCATCGGTTGTTGTGACGTCATCAAAATTTTTCATGATTGAAACGAACTTTCAACTTCGATTTTGAACACGATTTCGAACTTTTCAGCTCTGTGACTAAACCGTCATTCCAAATTCTAAAATTTTTTTGAAAACTTTAATGTCTACCTTTCTCTTTTAAATGAAACTAAATCCAACTCTCTATGGTATTTGGTTTCGGAGCTGTAAGTGTTTAACATCGTTGTGACGTCATCAAATATCATCATCATCGCCAACATCACCAAACCTTGATTTCAAATTCTAAAATTCCTTTGCAATCTTCAATGTACCCTCTTTTCTGTTAAATGAAACTAAAATCAACTCCCTATGGTATTTGGTTGCGGAACTATAAGTGTTTAACTTGAGCGCGAAAAGCGTTATAATTTTTTTCTTTCCCAACACACCATTAGACCACTATGGAGAGACGTAAGTCTGCGTCAAAAACATTTCAAAACACATTTCTACACATGCATTTCAGTTTCCTTACTATCACGTGACTTTTGTTCCATTATGGCAATAAGTGAAAGCAGCGCATCGTTGGAGTAAAATTCATCAAATCATTTTTCAAATAATTCCGAGAAAAATGAAGAAATTAAAGTAATCAGAATTCAAAGAAATCTTTAAAAAATTTGAATATATTCTTTCATTAGATACGATTGTAGTGGCACATATATTTTGCTTTTTAATTACCATTTTATATATTTTTCATTTTTAATTGATTAATGTTTCCTCTTTTGCTTTTTATTCTGGCAGACAATTTTATTAAGCCATCTCTAAATATTCTAATATCTACGTTTTAATTAAATTTAATTTACCGTCAATCGTAGACGATTATATATTATTCTTTTACTTCTCTTCGTTATTTTGTATCTCCACATGATTCCCCTATTTTGCACAAAATGCTCTACGAGATTGTTACGATATCTTTACGATATTGTATGGCATTCAGGAGGCATTATCGTAGAATTTTCTTGTGCTACTAGAGTCTTGGGCATCAACGTTTTAATTAAATTTAATTTACCGTCAATCACAGACGATTTTATATTATTCTTTTACTGCGCTTCGTTATTTTGTATCCCCACATGATTCCCCTATGTTGCACAAAATGCTCTACAATATTGTTACTATATCTTCAAGATATTGTACGGCATTCAAGAGGCATTATCGTGGAGATATCGTGCAATATCTTGTGCTACTAGTCTTTTGTTAACTTTCCTTTTTCTACATGCAAGAAAATATAACTCGATTGATAAAATATCAAATTAAAATAATCACCACGAAAAAACATGATTCAGTATGATAAATGTTTGATCTTGGAAATTAGGCAATGTTATAACACATTTAATCTATATGTTACGGTTTATGTGGATTAGTGGCTATTATGCCTAATAATCGCGGTAATTATGCATAATAACCGACTAATATGCATAATAAGCATGTTAGGCCGGTTAAAGTGGATCATTTATGAGAAATTATCGCATTAACTGGTTATTATGCATAGGTCAATGTGATTAGTTACATTGACAAGTAGCAAAGCGATTAATTCATCAGAATTTATTGAAAAATCAACTGTAATTTAATTTTTATGTCATGCGATTATGTTTCAGGTCTCTAGTTACTTGTGTGCACATTTAATTGTAAACTGATTTTAAATGTTAATTGATAGAGATTTTTTCTCTTTTTCGTTTCTTCTTACTCTAGTAATAAACATATTGGATAGAATGAATGACTTTGGTTATTTTCGTATTTTGATTCCAGTAATATATAATGCCATGTTTTTTAAAAACTATTAAATGCGCGATAGTTATGGTTTGTTTTTGCATAATGTCATGTTACAAATGTGATATTTCAAATGCCCTCACAATGAATGCGGCATCTGAAAAGGGCACCAGGAAAAAATTGTTTACTTAAAAAAATTATGTGGCTTCGCTGGCAGCGGAAGCCGGAACCTAGTACTTCTCTAGCTCATTGAATGTAAGGAATGTGCGTTTTATAAATACTCAAAGGAAGCAGGAGAAATTGTGCTCGCGATGCCTGGGGAATCTCAAATAGACAGAGTGGGAATTCTGGAAAGTTTAAAGCTATTGAAATCCTCGACCTGACCAGTAGGAAAAAGTTAGGAGCCTAATAATATTGTAATGTTTGGCTACCATTGGCGTTGGTTGAAAGAACGCTTGGCGCAGTTCCTTCCTAATGCAGAGTTGCATTTTGTAAACAAGTCAATTTCGGCTGCAATCTCGGGAAGGGAAGTGGGATCTTAGGCCTATTTGTGGTCGATATTTTTAAATAGCTCTGGTTTCTGAGTCCAACGTACCGCACTGTATCTTTTAAGTGCGTTGTTTGTCTTATGGTTTTCTATGTCCAAATAGATTTATTTTTCTAAAATCTGATGTCTTCCTTAAGAAAGACAGAAACATCACAAATAATACATAATCCACACTGGATCCAATCATCATCATATGTTTGTTCACAGCCTAGTCATATTGCTCCCTCATTATTTGGATTTCTATGGAGTGGAAACTTTTTCTCCAGACAACAGATCTTCAGATTATTATCCCAATCTCATTTTAATAATAATAATAATAATAATGATAAAATAAAATGCAAAGTTTTGTTGGAATGTCTGCTTCAAATTACAGAACGTATAAGCGTACGCATATCTGGTCTGTGCATACTCTTAGGCGCCGATGTATTGCTTCTCTAAATCGTCCATAGATGGCCGTAGAATTCACTAAAGTTAAATTCTATCGTGGCCACGTTGTTCGGAAGGGAACAAACCTCATAATGATATTTACTTTGAAAGAAAGCATTAGTCCTTTATTTACAAAAAAATTACGATTTCTTCACAGAGAAATTACATGCTAACATAACGAAATCATATGTTACCTGATAAATGAAAAACAACAAGTATGAAAATAATTATGGGGGTCACTTGAGATAGCTGAAAACACACATGTTGATATGATCACACTTGCTTCTGCTTGCACTGTTGCCAACAGGGAGAAAAATCCCTGCGTACTCTTACCCTCCTTACCCTTACTATTAGTTAATAAATGGCGCCACGAGACTGCACTGCTGTTGTTTTGAAAATTGTAATTATTTACATTCTGACATTTAACTGAAGGTTAAACTTTGTGAAGTTCCGTAATGTTCAATTTTTTTAATGTTTTGTAACTTCCGTAATGTTCAATTTTTTTAATGTTTTGTAAGTTCCTTAATGTTTAATATTAATTGTGATAATTTTGCTGGAATTTGAAGTGAAGATTTGTAAGCATTTTTATTTCGATTTTACATTCTGACTGCTCAACTCTGCTGTGGGAATTGCATTTTGCTGTTGATAAAAATGCCTCCAAAACGACGAAATATTGGTCTTTGTACAAGTGCAGCCAAGAGAAAACGAGAAGAAAGACGAAATGAAACAGAAGAAGAAACAGCTCAATTAAATGAAGGAAATAGATTATATATGTCACAGTCGCATTCTACAGGATCATCACAGCAACACGAAATGACGCAAGTCGAGTAAGAATTAAGACAATCTTTGTCGTATAGTGAACAAAGTGGCAATAGTCGATTAAAACAATTGAATAAAACAATTGGTAAAACTTGATCGTATCCCAGATAGAAATTTAGGTTGGAGCAAGCTTGCCACAAATTTGTCATGACAAGAGTGCAAGTTTGCCACAAATTTGTCATGACAAGAGTGCAAGCTTGCAGCAAGTTAACGAAACTCCCAAGTCACCATGAAGCGAACTTGCAGCAAGCTTGCCACAAGCTTGCATTGCAAACTCATTGCAAATTATAGCAAAAACAGAGTACGAACACAACGCGGGATAGAACTCGCGACCACCCGGTTCCGAAGCGGAGACGCTAACCATTGAGCCAGTTGAACTCAAAGAGGAGAAGATAAATTTCGCTAATACATCGTTCGATTCGATTCGTATACGATTTATTTTTAACTATTTTCTGGATTTCATTAATTTTTTGAGTTGAGAATATGATTTGAAGTCGAAGAGAGAGCGCTTTTCGCTAATAACTACGTTTTGCTAGTAGAATAAATTATGAAATTAGAGTTCAAAAGTAATTACTTTAAAATGGGACAAAATGTCTAGTTATTATTGTTCAACAAACACTGACTGCTTTTTAGATTTAATTTTGTTTATAAACGTTAAAATATCAACATTAAGAAAAAGGCGATATAGTTTTCATTAAAGTGAGAGTGATATATTTAGTAAAAAGATGGAAAATGTTTCAAAAAATTTTTTTATAAAAAAGTTATTTTTTTTACAAATTATCATTGATTTATTGAATTAATAAAAAAGAATTACGGTCTAGGAGATGCTATTAAAAATCGGATGTTTTTTAAAACAGAGACAAAGATAATTATCTCTTTAATGTGCTATCTTTGCAGGAAGCTTGTTTTGCAAAATTGCAGCAAGTTTGATTTGCAAAGGAGGTGGCGCTATTTGTCATATCGAACTTGCTGCAAGTTCGATTCAAGTTTGACGAGTCAAATTTTGCCATGACAAGTCAATATCAAACTTGCTGCAAACTTACGCGCTATATGGGATTGCATTGCAGTATAATTCGGAATTCAATATAGCTTGCATTCAGTTGTGGTTGTTGAAAGTATGAAATGAACAAAATTTGCTCAAATTACAACGCATTAAAATTCGAGAATGAAGAAGCCGGAATGTGTTGTTTGAATGGTGAAATTGCTACCATTGAAGGCACCAATTGAGCCATTGTTCTCATTAATAACTAGTACTACAACACAATCGAAACATTTTTTAAATAACATGCAAAGTTATAACACATGCTTTCAAATGACTTCGTTTAGTGCAACCAATATAATAACTGAGAATTGTATGTCAACATTCAAGATTAAAGAACAAATATACCATACAACATGCTCTTTGTTCGAGATAGGACCGGTAATTCCAAAATTTGTCGATAGATGGCGTTGTAAGTTGTCTCATCGTGTAAAGCATAACCTTTTTACTATACCTAGACACCAACTTTATGGCTTAAGCTGTCACCGTGTAGAAGTTAAGGGGGGTGTAACTGATATAAGTGGGAACCCTGTATATAGGCAAACAAAATTTTAAATTTACCCACAGCGCGAAAAGAGTTATTAATATTTCTTAAAATTAGTATGCAGCACCCTTCCAAAAAACAAAGTCGCTTCTAGATGAGATACTCAAATAAGGCACAACATTCTATAAGTTAAATTTATGTCTAAGATTCATTCATATTGTTTATAGTTTATTTTAACATTTGTCGCGTTTTCAAGAATAATTCCTAAACATAATTATAAGTCTAAATTGAATATAAAGACATTTTTAAACACAAAGTTGTTTAAATACGGTGAAAAATATCATCCAATATCAGTGATGGTCACTGAAATTCTAATCCATAAAAGTATCCTATGTTTTCGTCGAAACGTTGCATACATCCGATGTGATTCATATTGGCATAGTTTCATTTAATATTAGATTTTCGCTAAAAAATAATATATGCTATATTTTAAAATGTGATATACATTTTTTCGACGTTATCGAAAATCATTCCTCTAGATAAGTTCATAGCATCAAGTAAAAAAATAGTAACAAAAAGAGCCTTTCTTAAACGCCGTGAAAGCATTTACCCGATTTTAGAGTATTAGTCATTTGAGTTCTAGAGTCGATAAATGGAACCTATACTTTTTCGAAACGCCGTACGCATCCGATACGATTTATATCGATATGATTTCACTTATATCAGATACATCGATTTAGCTAAAATATTAGACACAGCAAATAGTGTTTAAGCCATTATTCCTAATCGTTTCATCGCGATCGATTTAATCTGGGCTCCATCAGAAACAATCGACTACCAACGTATCGATATCGCTTTTCCAATTTCCAGAGCGTAAAAGAGGCCCGAAATCATCGGGCCTCTTTTTTCACTCGAAGGAGCATTTTATGGTCCATTACTGCTGCTGTGAGCGAATTTTTTACCATCGATGTAAAATTCTGAAAATCAAAGCCGATAAACCCCATTTCTGGTTTGAAAAACTTAACGTTGCTGATTAGTAACAAACCATTTTCAAAATTCGCTTTAGAATACATCTGTTACAGCTTCTAGGTTTCTAAAGCAATAGTAATAGGTAATTTTACATGCCTTATCCCATAATGGACCAGTTTTATGGTTTGTTTACTTACATCAAAAATCTTGACTTTATCTGCTTGTGTGTTGGACTTCCGTTTTGAAGATCCATTGACTTATCATTTCATCGGAAATACATAGTACAGGCATATAAGCAAACCAGAAAATTTGTCCATTGAACGCCAGCGAGTTAAAATACGATGATTCGTTAAACATAATTAATTGATTAATTAATTAATTGATTCGTTAAAAATAATTCACAACACATTTAATGAAGGAAAAAACTTTAGATTTGGTAAAATACATCACATCGATCACTTTGATTGTCGAAAGCCAAACAAAAAGTACCGAAAGTAGAAATAAAGTTCAAATATTTGTTTACTTAACATCAGCAGCGCGCGAATTGCTACCCTTCTTTTTTCAGTAGCAACATCATGTTAGTGTTGGCTTCTACTTATTTAAACATGAAAGAAGCAACATGAACTATGAATACTCCATTTTAATTCAATTTATTTCTTTTTTTTCAAGAAGAATCTATTTGCAACGGAAATGATCAACAAAATTCTAAAAAATACATTTTTCTACTGTTGCCTCAAAAAATATATGTGATGAACAAAATTAAATATGATAAAAAATAAATGCTTTAAATAAAAAGAAAACGATATTTACAAACAAATATTTAAATGCTTTAAATAAAAAGAAAACGATATTTACAATCAAATATTAAATGCTGCGTGAGCCACTACATTACTCCCCCACCAGTAACTATGTTACGTTACGAAGAAGGGAAATATGAGTAGTGTGACCAACATAAACAATTATTTAACATTGATATCATAAAGTTCAAAATAGTTAACTACAAATAGTACTTAAAATCTTCGAAGGTAAAAATGTCTTAAAGTCAGTCCTTGAATCGGACGGGTAAACGAATAGTTTTACCTGTGCGATATTGTTTTTGCGTCAGATCTGGTTTATTATCTGATGCCTGCAACTTGTGATCAGTGGTTGTCCCCTTAGGATTGTCCTCAGCTAAAATATAGGCTGGCTTTAAGCGATCTAATGATACATTCACATGTTTCCCTTTTATGTTAATAGTAAAGTATTTATCCTTCCACTCAATTACGGGAAATGGTCCTTCGTAAGAAGATTCCAATTGCTTTTTAACTCTATCTATACGTTGAAAAACGTGAGAGCAGTTTTCTAGGTCTTTATGCACAAATATGTGTCGACTCGAATTTCTACGAGTGGTCCTTGGTCCCAAGGTTTCCATTTGTTTCTGGAGGTTATTAGCAAAGCCTTCTGATGCTGTTCGGATACTGGGTTCACTAAAAAACTCTCCAGGAAGTCTCAAACTTTCTCCGTACACTATTTGCGCAATTGAATGATTGTTATCTTCTTGAATTGCAGTACGCAAACCCAAAAGTACAGTCGGTAACGTGTCAATCCAAGACAGATTGTTGTGAGCTTTTAATGCTGTTTTTAATGTTCTATGAAGGCGTTCAACTTTTCCGTTACATGCAGGATGGTAGGCTGTAGTATGTTGCAGCTTAATACCACAGATTTTAGACAAAGTTTGCAATGTTTCACTTCTGAATTGAGTTCCGCGGTCGGTAATAAGTTTGTGTGGCGTTCCAAAACGTGCTATCTAGTTGCTATAGAATGCTCTTGCCACAGTGTCTGCTGAAATGTTGTCTAAAGGAATTGCTTCCATCCAATTTGAAAATCTGTCGATGCAAGTTAAACAGTAAATATTCCCTCTCGATGGAGGAAGAGGACCAATGAGATCTATATGCTCAACACAAAATCTTCCTGAAGGTACTTCATATTCGCCCAATTTTGTTTTAGTGTGGCGATTGATTTTAGCTTTTTTGCAAGGAATGCAGGTTCGAGTCCACAATTGCACATCTTTTTTAATGCTAGGCCAAATGAATTTTGAATTCATTAATTTTATAGTTGACTTAATTCATGGATGTGATAGGCAGTGAATATGGTGAAAAATTTGTTTTCGAAAAGCTTGTGGAATGTAGGGCCGAATATTGCTAGTTGAAGTATCACACCATAAGTATTTCCCCGAAGGTAGAGGGTACTCCTTTAAATTCAAAGAAGTAATGGTTTGCAAGCTCTTCAGTTCTTCATCTTGAGTTTGTGCATCAGCTATTTGATCGTAATATATTGACGAAACTTCAGTAACCCTGGATAACGTATCGGCTACAATGTTGTTTTCACCTTTTATATATTTATTATCAGTCGAAAACTGAGAGATATAGTTACGTTTCATTGTCTCAGTTGTCGTGCTGTTCCTGTGTTCATGTTTTCCCTCTGTGTTTCGTTTCTGAAAGAAAAAGCGAAGCTATGAGGAGCCCGCTTTGCTGAAAGCGAAGCCGCTGATGTTTCTAAAATTTAAAAAAATTGCCCGGTGCATATTTCCAATGCCGCCCAATCTCTCGTTTTGAGATGCCGTGGGCAATGGATGCACAGGAGACCTATAAAAACTCACTGCGCATCATAAACGGTGTTTGGCGACGAGAAATAAAATTGCGCCAAAGAAAATTGGCGAGGAAATAGTACACACCCTAAATTCCAGGTTTATCATTTTAAATGCAAAAATCAACTGGACTCGCATAAATGTCTCAAATATCCTTTACCATCGTAAATAGATTGAAATAATAAAATATATCCTAAATGGGTGGTGCATCTAATTAGGAGGTTAAATAAAATAACGGCAAGGGGTTAAAAGCAAGGGATTAAGGAGCGAAAATCGCAATCCTTAAAAAATCATACGGCAAGGGGGTAAGAAGCGAAAATCGCCATCTTTAAAAAATCGTACGGCAAGGGGATAAGGAAAAAAATCGTACAGTTAAGGGGTGGTAAGAGCTGAAATCGCCATCCTTAACAAAAGACTGACTGCTCTTTTCTCAAAACTAATTAATTAAAAGTATGAAGATTATTCTACAAGATTCAATTTCATAAAATCGTAACCAGAGTGGAAATGCCTGAATAAATCCGGGAACAATTTTACTCCACACAATTGGAAGCATCCAGTCAGCAGACTCTGCTGGTAAACCACAAAAATCTCTCACCTTCCATACACAATAATCTGACCTATATGGGCCTATAATCCATCGTGGCACTGTCGCGTTTCCTTTGTCTTTGTTTCCTTACTAAGTCGATTTCTGTGACCTTCCTTCTGTCCGAATGTTCCGATTCGTAAGCGGGAATGAGAGGGATCATATCGAAAATTTATTTTGGAAAATAGAGTTCCCAAAACATGAATCGATTGATGTTAAAAGGGCACTTCCGGATTCTCGGTGGAAATTACATTTTTATTTTCGTTTTTAATTTGACGAAGGTGAACCTTTGGTGCAAAAATGGGGCTTCTCCCAATCAAAGCCACGTTTTGATACAGCATCAAAGTTTCCATGTGATGCCAAAAGAAGGTTCTTTCGCAGAAGAGCCCTTTTAACACCTTAAGGGTCCCGTTTTTTCCCTATATAATAAGATGACCCCTGCTGTTTTGGAAAGGGGCTGTAGTTTCCATTCATCTAAGAAGGCATTGAATACTTTATATGCTTATAGATTCAATGTAATTTTTGTGCCAAATTATAAAGCTAATTAATAATTTAATTTTAGTTTTTAAGCATAAAAATGCGATAATTCGATGCACGTCCATATGACGGGTGCAAGACGTAAGGGGTAACATTAATATAGCAATTCTCTGTTGGATGTCAGAAGTCTCCTTTTAATGTCAATCGATTCATATGGGCATCGATCGATTCAGATTTTAGATTCCAATTTGGTTATTATTTATATTTTTTTAAACATAAAAATAAATTTAAAATGTTACATTATTCTACGAATTGCAATAAATTTCTGTATGCATTTAATTAATTAATATTTTAGGTCAAAATATGGTGTTGAATCGAAAACACTCGTCAAACAACCATAGGCGTCTATAGTGGGATTGGTTTTTATGCCAGCCGCCAACCAGCACAAGTGTTCGCACGGCGAATTACTCGTATGGACGAGTTTTCTAGTTTGTTTACTTACATTAAAGACTTTGACTTTATCTGCTTGTATGTTGGACTTCCGCTTTGAAAATTCCATTGACTTAGCATTACAACGGAACGTAGTACATGCACTTAAATGAAATAAACAAAGCGGGATACCTGTCCATATTAACACAATACGGAACTTTTTTTTATTCAGCTTCTTCATAAGTCAAGAAAAACGACTATAAGGGGTCTATTCTGGTACCGCCGGTTGGGGTGGGGGGCGGCACTTTTCCCGTTATTAACGGGCGGAAAAAGTGACGCCCCCCCCCCCAACCGGGGGTACCAGAATAGACCCGTAAATTTTCCAAATCTTGCTTTTGGACGATTTACTCAAAACTTGTGTATGGTTCTAGAGTTTTGGTGGCAGGACCACACATAAAATTTCATTTATCTTGCCTGTTGTGCTTTTAGAATATCTCATTAACATACAAGGCAACACACAGATCAACAGACAATTTACCCTTTGAAGAATTTTGTACAAATATACAATTCTCTTTATAAAACCATATATCAAAATTCTTCTATTTAGCATTCTGCAATTTTACGTTATCATTTTCACAGAATGACATAGGTCCAGAAACTTCATTTTCAACTCCGTGATATACAAATGTGGAGATTCGCCAAAATCTGGTTTTCGAGAACATTCTGATGTTTATAATACCTTTCCTTTTCAAAGCACTTCTACAATTTTCCAATGGACATCCATGGCTTGGAAATCAAATTTATACAAATTAAGTGCCTAAGAATGTGGTTGCTATCTCATGATAATCTGGCATCCATTTCAGCAATTTGAATTTATTTTTTCATTTATTTCACTCGTTTAAATCTACTTTGCATGTGTGCGTGTATGTGTGTGTTTCTTACAAAGTGTCAAAGTACATACTTGTTTTCATTGAGCAAAGTTTAATTTACGATAGAAAAATTAATCGGAAAATTTTAAAGCTCTCTCATTTAAAGACGGAAACTTAAAGCTGCTTGGCTTGCCAGCTTGTTCACAATTTCAAAGCCTTTTATCATAAATGGAAATTTGCTGTTGTTGTTCATTCAGATATTGATTGATATTTTCCTTTGAATTTCCTGCTTTACTTAGAAATGGTGAAAAACAGATGGATGCGATTTGTCAGAAGTAACCGAAATGGTGCAATAACGTAGATCGCTTTTTGTTTCCGGTAAAGATAGATATCAGTTCGTGTCTGTGTGTCTCAACTGTCACTGGAGATTACTTTCTTTATGATGCGCAATAGGCTCAGTAATAAAAAGAAAGCATCCGAAGTGAAATTCGTTGACATATTAACATTTTTATGTGAAGAAATAGTTATATTTTTGCATATGTTGAATCAAACGTTTCGTCAGTACTATTTTTTGTGATAGGAATGATTTGATGATAGGGCTTTTTTTATGGAGTGTGAGAAATGGGTACTATTATTTAACATTCGGTTGGGCGCAACATTAACTGCTTACACGCTCAAACGCAACTCATTTGTGAGATGAAAAATTAAATTTTTCTTAGGCTTAAGGAAAAGCTTATCAAATTGATATCTTCACTCAAACTAAGTATATTTTCACTTATGGTATGCTGGAAATCGTCCTGGTCTGTCTCGTCAGTCCGAAGGTACAAGATCCGCACAGACTGCATTGGCCAGACTTCGTAGTGGCCATATCAAAAGCTTGAAATTCGTCGACAAAGAAAAGACTTATTCCTCTTGCCCTTGTTCCTGTCCTGCTTCTCCTGCTCATGTCATTGACTGTTTTGGCGCCTCTGCGAGGCTGCTGTGGAATGAGGGGGGAAATGGACTTATGGTACTGTTAGAGCGACATGGTATCATGGACCTGGTGTAGTATTTAAACCAGGGGGACATGAAATAACAATAACAACAACATATTTTCACTTTGAAATAACCAAAATTTGAATAAAAATGGTCTTGGATACAAAACACCATCTGAAACATATATCACTTCTGAACACAAATCAAAGATATTCAGTCGGGGGAAGAAGATCACCGTTGGTTTTATTTGTACATTTCTTATTACATGGAAGATTGGGCAAAATATATCACCTACATCAATTCCAGACCTGGTAGCATTGCAATACAAAATACATCGGGATTTTTCTTTGTCTCATTAATGGGTCATTCGATGTGAAATGAGCAAATCAGCCGTGGCATATATGTCACAGATTTCAATTAAAATTATTATACCTATGAGTAAACGCAGAATATGAAATTTCAGAAACTATTTGTTGATTCGTTAATTGACATAAGAAGTTGATGTTTACACTAAGCGTCAAAGGCAACCACTTTGTAATTCATTAATTCCATAAGTTATTAGCATAAATAAAAAAAATTATCTTGTTATATTTTCTGGAAAAAATCTCTATCAGAAAACTCTAAATGAAATTTAATTAGTTTGTTACTAAATCTGACATATTGAAAAAAATTGAAAAATTGTCAATTTACTTCATATTTCAAATAATTCTGCTAGCTCTCGGAATAAAAAAAATAATGTGTATAATGAAAACCTATTTATAAATAACTGCCTAGTGTAATTGAGTAACTGTTTTTGAATTAACTTGATAAAGGAAACATATTTTAAGAAAATAATAATCTTGGAAAATTTCATTTTTTCTACTTTTTGAAATGCTTGTTTGAACGTAAAGGAATGCTCCTAATCTATTCAAATTATTTTACATTATAGATTAAAGTGTCTTTAATGTATTTTAAAATCTTCATTATTGCCTTCAGCTTATTTATTCACTAGAATATTTTAAATTAAAGTAGAATTTAACCAATTCTGGATTTTTATTTTAAATGTGCATAGACAGCAGCCTTGGTTTACCATTTCTTTCTTCTTTTGTTCTTGTTAAAACCTTTTTCTTTTCGTTTGCTTAATTGTTTCCTTAATAATTGCAAAATTTATACTATTCCTGTAAGTGTCTATGTGCGTCATAAGTGATAACACTACACATGATACAGCAAAAGTATTTATATTCCAAACTGCTGTAATCCTTTACATAACATAAAAAATATTTTGGTGTAGAAACTTATCTATTTTAGTGATGGCTCTTCAGCCAGTATAAAAATCCTAAGAACTTAGCCAACATTTGCCACCATGAAACTTATTTTGAATTGAAAGCAGAGTGGCACTTTTTTGCTGCAAGCATGGCAAAAATTCATGCGATGGCATTGGTGGGACTGTCAAACGATTAGCAGTAAGAACAAAAGTTTGCATAGACCATACAATAATGAGATTATAACTGTAAAAGATTTTATAATTGAATCTTTCTTAAATGATCTTCTGTATGAATCTTTTGAAATTGCGAGCAGTTAAATTATTACTTAAAATATTTTACAAGTATATTACTTTCTAATATTATTTCCCATTAAGCTATAAAAAATATGCAAAGACAAAACAAATATCAACAATGAAAGTTCTCACTAAAACAGTTTCCAGACAACAAAAGTATTAAAGCAATCATTATGCTGTATCGCGTGTTAAACATCTGGAATAAAAAATGACAAAATCGTCTTGTGGGTGTCCGTGAATGCAGCCCAATAAGCAGGATTAAAAAAAAAGCTTTTTATTTTACAAATATTCTAAGCAAAGAAACGTAGCACAAGTATTAAAACAGCACTTGTAAAAATTCATAACAGAGATTACCATTAAATCGTAACACAACGCTCAAAGGCTTCTTGTTAGCGCACTAGATTGCTTGCTGATCAAACTCCAACTCACTCTTCTTGGTTGTGAGCTTGCTTTTATACTTTTTCAACAGGAAGTGACGTAATTTCCAGAAAGTTCATGAAGCCAAGAAATAGGTTGAAAGTTCGAGGTCCTTTTAGAAAATTCCTTTTGTCGCCAAAATCGCCAACTTTGCCGCCAAGTCGCCAAAACGCTCGCCAAATTTATCCCCAAGTCTCCAAGTTTGTCGCCAAAATTAGCATCTCAGGGAAACGACTTTATAGCTTAGTAGCAATACTTTTTATGAAAAATGAATATCTGAATCTTCACAAAATATGTATTTTGTGTTCAGTGGCTACTCGTCAGCTCGGAAACGAGCAGTGTTACAAAAAATATTTTTCAAGAGAATATAATTTTAAAAACTACTTTATTTCTAAGTTGCCGGAAGATTTTAATTTTAATGTCAGATATGAAGCTTACTGCATTTCAAAGATATCAAATAACCAACCGTGAGATATTCTGCACCTAAATACAGGATGGACATAAATTATTGGACACAGTTCAAAAATTAATTAAAAATAAACTAAGAATGTTGCAGCTACGGTTTCTTTTAAAGAGAGCGAATTTTAAAAAGTTTTTTTTCAGATAGGTAACGCGCTGTTATGGTGGTCTAGGGGGTCGTAAATTACTGGACATTCCCATTTCTGAGAATCATTAGCTGCAAAACTTTTCAAGCTAGAAGAAAAATAAAAGCACGCATTCGTAGGAAATTTACGTTCTTTAATTCATTTATTCACATATGGTGTGAAAACTGAGTATTTTTTAAGAAATTCAAGAAAAACTAAATAGGAAACCAGAAAACGCGCATGAAAATCTCTTGCTGCAGCAAATTTAAATGTTACGCCACCTATTTGAAACGCCCCACCTATGAGAAAGTTTTCTAAAATGAGCTCTCATTTTAAAAAACAGTAGCTGTAATATTAATAGTTTTTTTTTGAATTTCTTAAATGGGTTGCAAAAGAAAACAAATAATGTAACAGATGTATTCATCCGCAAGATGGGGCTGCTCCCCTTCCTTTACTGAGATGAGTCTCTGACAGTGAGTGTGGATTAAGACTCGCGGTGTCCGTAAATTTGCACTGTTAAAATGGCTTTTTTGTACTATGTAAATAATCGCAAATAATTATTTAGCCTTCAATGAATAATTACTTATCAATCATGGACCCTCTTTATTTCGTCCTGAAATACTTTTACTTGGATTATTGAGACGACAAACTGAGTAAACCATACTAATGGTTTAGTTAAATTACATTAACGTTCCGTTTTGAAGCAACACGATGCTATTTTGGGACGGACTTCTTAATTTTGAACCACGGTCAGATGTCGAGGAAGACACCTGAGCTGGCACCCCTTCTCCAAACTTCCACGTCACACCAACGAGAAGACGTTTGGCCACTAAGGATGAATTTGCGCGCAACAGACTTCATACATGGCGGATCTTCAGTTTAATCGGGTTTCAAACCTTGAACTCTCCGGCCCCAAATCCGAGACCTTATCACTAGACCACCGCGGATTCGCGTTACTAATGTAGAAGAGCCGTTACAACAACAAGAAGTGAAAACAGGAACAAACCATGAGAGGAAGGGGAAACAGAGGAAGCGAACTTTGGGTTAGGAGTGACGTTAAAAAAACCCCGCACCACCCAGAGCTGGTAGAAATGCAGCCCTGTTACCTCTAAGTTCAAATGGAGGAAGTTTTTTTCTTTCACGATTTTATAACTCAGTCTTGCGCAGTAGGCGAATTTTGATGCTTTCCAGGGCAAATTTCTTTGCAGCTCTGACCTGGGTCTCTCTTACTTGTCGATTCATTTTCTATCTACTTTTCTCATTTATATTCCTTTCTTTGTCATTTCCATTGATCATCGAAGGATTTAAAACGCAGATATAAATTTAAAAAATAATTTCATGTGGTGCTGCAGCTCTGAAGCTCTAACAATCGAGACACCACTGCTTGTTTTACTTCAGAAAATAGAATTAGATTCGTTTTGGATTACGTTTTATGTATTATTTTTTCTTCTTTCAGCAGAAACGTTTAAGATATTTTATTAAATTTAAAACAACATTATTCTCGTATGTTTCAATTCCTTATATAACAAGTAAATTCATCTCAATCTGCATATTTACTTTTAGCTTACCAGGATATGCATAGATACACTTACCTTTATCTTTATCACCACGCATACCCCCGAAATCGGAACCTAGCAGCTCCCTGTCAGTTAGATAGGTATACCTGAGGCTTTATTGAGAGCCCCCATCCCCAAAAGAAATTACAAACGTAGAATTTGAATAACATAATTTGAGAAACAGATATTAACAGAGCATAATGTTGAAATTCAACGTTTCTAAAATGAATTGAAATAGAAAAATATAAAAGCTAAAGAAAATGGCAAGAGTTAAGAAGTTGACAAAACAAAAGTGAAAAAGAAAAATATAAAAGCTAAAGAAAATGGTAAGAGTTAAGAAGTTGACAAAACACAAGTTAAAAAGAAAAATATAAAAGCTAAAGAAAATGATAAGAGTTAAGAAGGTGACAAAACAAAAGTGGAAAAGAAAAATATAAAAGCTAAAGAAAATGGTAAGAGTTACGAAGTTGACAAAACAAAAGTGAAATCTTTCCAGTTAACCTTTCTAAGGCCGTGGGAAGTATACTTCCCACCAAATTCATCAATTTTAAAGTGAAATATTTAAGGTTGGCGTAAGTTCTCACCAAATTTGGCGGTGAAACAAAAACCTAGATGTTCCTATTTCTTATTTAAAACCATTACAAAGTGTTTTGACTTGATAATTAATTTTTAATTAATTAAAATAATTGACAAAACATTAATGCCATGCAATAAGCTAAATGATTTTCTTTTCTTAAATTAATCTCAATACCAAAGTTATTTTATTATACCATTACTAGAAAAAATGGCCTTTTAAAGGAATATTGTTCATTAAGAATTCGCTGCACTTACCAGATATCTTCGACAAACCAATACAACACAAAACTGCATTTCCCAATATATTGAAATTTTGTAAGGAATGCTTCGCTAATCAATGTGATGTCATTCAAATGCGATATAATTTGCTGCAGAATCTATTTCAAAGGATAGTTGAGTCAGTAAACGCGATTACAATCAACATATGTCCTGCATAAATATGCGTTCAAATTCACTCGGAAATAAATCACGACTCACTTCAGCTTTAATTACTTGTTTGTGTGATTATCACATTTGCGGATGCAATTTAGAGCACAGCTGGAATTAAGCATTTAATTCGCAAAATTCACTTAATAGTTCACTAGAACAAATCCATATATCCATTCAATTTCAATTCTCTATTTGCGTGAGCATTATTTAATATGTTTACTTAAAAATTAATTGCAAATGCTTTCTTTGTGATGATACTTTAAATATTAAAAGAATTGTAGAATTAAAGTGTAAGTGAGATTTATAAGATGTGACAGCTTAATTTTATTTAGTGACTCAAAATTTAGTTATCGTCATGGTTTAATTTTTGATAAAAAATTGACACGAAAAACGGACGATCAAAATTATTTTTTGGTTGCATCATTAACAGATATTTTCTTTATAACTTGAGTTCGAAAAAAAGAAAAAAGGGAAGGAAAATTATAAAAATTCATGTACAGAAATAAGTTGAAATGAATAATGTGAACAATTCTGTTATGGTTGGACTAAAAATGTTAAGTTGGGCCTAACACTATAGCTGAAAATAAATACATGAAAAATGGCACAATGATCGTAATAATGATTAGTACACCAAAGGAAAGAGCACACTATTCAGTAGACAAGAAAAACACTATTTATTAACATTTATCCACGGCATTACTGTCTACACATCAAGAATCTGTAAAAGTCATCAAAACACGTGTATAAAATGTTACACGTGTATGTATCGTTACTCTAAAAATGTTACACGTGTATGTATCGTTACTCTAAAAATGTTACAGTGTAGTGATACGTTGTAAGAAAATATTATTTTAACTAGTATAAAAATGTTGCAACATATTGGGAAAAAGGTAGCTTCAACTGCAGTTGAAAAAAAGTCTTACCAACGCATGCTTAAACTCAGGAAGAAAAATTTGAAGATCGAAAAATTATTGACTCGAGGCCGAGATCTCCATCATGCTACACTTTTTGTAGGAACACCTGTGATGCTGAAGTCATTGGGATAATATGTCCTTAAAAGCACATGGCAGTTGCTTCAATTCATCTCACGAAAACATGATTGGAACACTCGTAATAAAAGGAATCCAAAAAAGGGAAGGCGACATCACTTCACATCCATTCTTCACCTCTCCATCACAACTATCCGAACGAAAAAAAGAGAAAGCACGTGTGTTCCACCTTGTTGACATTCATGCTCTTCTTCGCAAAAACCTGTTCTAACGCAAGTCCACCTAGAACATTAGTCTGTGCACTTTCGGTCCAACTAACATTCCTGTGAACCTTCAGTCCAACTATAAAGCAGTCCTGTTCACAAATTCCTAATTTAACGTTTATTAAATATTTTTCAATGAGTTATTGCAAATTCACTCTACCTGTTAAAATTGTAATTGAAAGTAAAATTGTAAGTATAAAGTGGAGGTTTGTTCCAGAGTGCATGATTAAATTGCAGTATAGAGCCTTAACTAATCTATTTTCTCTACTGTATAATTAGATGCTATTTTCTCTTTGGGGAACGCGTTGTCATATTGATTCAATATAGAATCCATAGAACACTTGAGATGTTAATGAGTTACACTTCATGTTTTGTATCGAATTATAACGTCTACGAATGACGTAATTTAAGACTAAATGTGTAAAAATATTATAACTCGATGTACGAGTGAACTCTGGATAAATAGTTAAAGCGTTAATTATTCCTTAAATAGAAGAGAAAAAAATATAAATATAGAAATTTCAGAGAGTTCAAAAGAATCAATGTTGAGTTTGTATAATAAATTATAAACCCTCGCTTCTAATTTAATGGTAGCCACTTAACCATTTTATCAGAACAGACTATAAATGATAAAGAAGGCTATTTCTAAAATGAAAATTCCGTCAACAACATTACAAAAACGTGCGTATCTGCTGTTTCACTTGCTGAAGATAGAGTAAAAGTATTTAACCAATTTTTAAGTAGCCACTTAGTAAGCAATTAGTAAATAGACACTTACTAAGCAATTAGTAAGTACCCACTTAGTAAGCAATTAGTAAGTACCCACTTAGTAAGCAATTAGTAAGTAACCACTTAGTAAGCAATTCGTAAGTAGCCTCTTAACCATTATATGAGAATAGACAATAAATTATACAGAAGATTATTTCTAAAAGGAAAATTCCTTCAACAGTAGCTGAAGATGGAACAAAATTTTTTAACCAATTAGTAAGTAGCCACTTAGTAAGCAATTAGTAAGTAGCGACTTAACTATTATATCAGAACAGACAACAAATGATAAAGAAGACTATCATTCTATTTTCTAAAAGGAAAATTCCGTCAACAACATTACAAAAACGTGCGTCTCTGCTTTATTACTCGTTAAAGATAGAGCAAAAATATTTAACCATTTAGTAAGTAACCATTTAGTAAGCAATTAGTAAGAAGTTACTTAGTAAGCAATTAGTAAGAAGTTACTTAGTAAGCAATTAGTACGTAGCCACTTAACCATTAAATCAGAGCAGACAATAAATAATAAAGAAGACTATTTCTAAAAGGAAAATTCCGTCAACATTAGCTGAAGATGGAACAAAATTTTTTAAGCAATTAGTAATTAGTCACTTAGTAAGCAATTAGTAAGTAGCCACTTAGTAATCAATTAGCGATTTAACTATTATATAAGAACAGACAAAAAATGGGAAAGAAGACTATCATTCTCTTTTCTAAAAGGAAAATTCCGTCAAAAACATTACAAAAACGTGCGTATCTGCTTTATTACTTGTTCAAGATAGAGCAAAAATATTTAACCAATTAGTAAGAAGCCACTTAGTAAGCAATCAGTAAGTAGCCACTTAACCATTAAATCAGAACAAACAATAAATGATAAAGAAGACTATTTCTAAAAGGAAAATTCCGTCAACAGTAGCTCAATATGGAACAAAAGTATTTAACCAATTAATAATTAGTCACTTAGTAAGCAATTAGTAAGTAGCCACTTAGTAATCAATTAGTAAGTAGCGACTTAACCATTATATCAGAACAGGCAAAAAATGATAAAGAAGACTAGCATTCTATTTTCTAAAAGGAAAATTCCGTCCAAAATATTACAAAAACTGCTTTATCACTTGCTGAAGGTGGGGCAAAAATATTTAAGTTGCTGCGTGGGGAGGAAAGAGCTTTAGATGAATTTTGTTTAAAAGGTAAAAAATTAGAATTCCTTTAGCATTCGATGTCAGGTATCAAAAACATTTCATTTATCAAGAACCATTCACCGTAAAGAAGGCATTCATGTATCCCGATGAAGATTTCAACGGAAAAAGTTATCCTCAGTTTTTTCCACTTCTTAGAAGCAGTAGTCAAATCAGAAAACGTCATTTTTTTAAAATTCAAAAATGCATGACTTCGGTTGCGTAAGTTTGACATTTTCTTACTTTCATATACATAAAGAACGAGATTTTCTCTTAACTCCTTCGCTTTCGAATAGGCTTCATAAAGAAAATCGAATTTTTGTAGCGTGCCTATTGCTGGAATATTTAAAGTTTCTCAATGAATATTCAAAAGTAATTTTTGAGAAAACTGAAATATTCAGATGAGTCCTTGATGTATAAAATATTAATTTAGTTCGTGAAAAAGTCACATCTCTCTTGCGACTTGAAAGATCCACTTATGAACTGATTTGACGTTTTATATAAGAAAAGAATATTTATTGAAGAATAAATAGCAATGAATTTAATTTTTTCAATTCTGATTTCATTCAATTTAATTTCTTTCGATCTCTTTTTAAAGAGTATGGAAGTAATTAAAACAGAAATTTGACTATCTAAAAAAACGTATTTGAAATTCTGTTTTGTTCTTTGAGGCTTGTTTTTAAGATTTCTAAATGGATTTTAATTATGAATTAGTGTTTAAACTAATTATCTTTTTATGAATTATTGACCTTTTCTGTTACTTCACACTGTGAGTACGTTTTAGTTGCTTTTTATCTGTATATCTGTACTAAGAAAAAGGAAACACATAGTGTAAGATCACACGGTTATAGTAAAAGTAATAAAACTCAAAATCAATACAAATTAGAATTTAGAACAAGTAAGATATACACAAATAGAAATAATTAAAATTATTTACTTCTAAAGCTTTGCAACAATAATCAAAACAAATCAAATTTATGCACATCCAAATTGGAAAAACAATTTCTTATTTACATTGGAAGCTCATTAACTAAATAATTCTGCAAGTGTAACATTCTCTCCAAAACAATACATAGAAGACTGAAGGGGGGGGGGGTATGCAATCATGCTTGCAAAATTGAAACCACTATGATACACCCTCATATCTAGTTTAATATATTCCACACTACATATTACCTATCAAACGTTCAGAATAAGACACTAACAATTTTTCCAGTCGCGGTTGTAATTATCTTGTTGGGATGCTACATTGGTAAATCCCAAAAAGCGATCCCGAAATTCTGCATTTTTGTAATGCTACCTTCAGATGAAGCAATCTGGATTTTGTTCATTGCTTTCTCGCTGCCAAATTAATATAAGAATCTAAAGCATTCATGTTACATAAATATTCCGCATTGTAAACAGAATGAATACAGAAATAATATTATCTTGGAAATCTTTTTGTAAAACTGGGTTACAGGAATTGGGTTCATGGCCCTTGAAAAGCCACCGTTTTATTTGTGGATATTATGTAATGCATGTAATGTAAAAGTAGTTTTCAATGTTTCATTGCCTTCTTATGATTCAGAAGACATGATTTTCCCTCATTTAAATTTTTCCAAACAATTTGAAATCTTAATTATTTCATATTTCTACGAAAACCTGCAATACTGAATTCCTATACCAATTAGGATGATTATACAGATTTTGAAGGGCATTGAAGAATATTAAATACAGATAAATTAACAAATGAACTTTTATCCCCAATATTATAATAGTGTTACATCAAATACAATGGAACTGCAGGTCAGAAGCTAAATTGAGTTGTTAAAATTTATTGATTGACATTTCTTTCATTGTCGCATTTTTTGACGTGATATTTGACATTCAGACTGTCAACTTCATAAATCAGGGGTTTCCAAACTTTTTCCTCGCCTACCCCTTTATCAGTCTTTTATTTTCGCTTACTCCTTGATGAGTCTATATTTTCGCGTACTCCTTGATCAGTTTTTTTTTATTTTCGCTTACTCCTTGATTAGTCTTTTTATTTTCGCGTACTCCTTGATTAGACTTTTTATTTCTCCCGTACGCCTTGATCAGTATTTTTATTTCCGCGTACTCCTTGATCAGTCATTTTATTTTCGCGTAATCCTTGATAAGCATTTTTATTTTCGCGTAGCCCCTACTATCATATCCCCCCCCAAAACCATTCGTCTGTACATAGAAGATTTTATCAATAATGTTAACGGCTTAAGTGAGCTTATGAGTCAAATGACTCGAATTAATAACATTTTCAGGACTAATTCTTGATTTTACATGTTATGCCATTTTTGCGATTGTATTAGCTCAACGCTAAAACAAGTGAAGCCAGTATTGTAATAACTCCACAATTACTTATAAGGAAATCTGAAAATTACACTTCCTTTTGCTTTCTTATTTTGAGAGTAGTATTTAGCACTTGTACTTCTTTCATGTTTATTTTTCACACGAACTTGTGGAACCAAATTTCTGTAATAATTACCATCCCTTTTATTTTATAGGATGCGCCATTACCGATTTTAACTTCTCGTATCTCCAATTTTTTCTTTCGCGTACCCCAAGCGGTACGCCTACAACATGCTGCGAACCTCTATCATAGATGAATATAGATATAAAATGTATCTTAATGGAATTGAAGTTACGTAAATATAATATTTTTACCTCATTCTCGTCCATTGTTTGAATTTGTAAAAAATACTCAATGCACAAAATTATTTTCTACAAAAGAGGCTTGTCAAATGACAATAATCTTTCTTCGTGACACAATAAAAAGAAAAAAAAATTGCTGTCATTTAATTTAAATTTTTCGTTCTTACTATAACTAAGCTAGGTTTCACTTCCATTCAAATTTCCAACAACGAAACTACTTTTATCTTAGACCAGAATGACTTGTTTTGCAGAGAATCAAAATTATTATCTGCTCATAATTTTTAGCAAAAAGCGGGGCCTTGATGGTCTAGTACAGATGTTCTCAACCCGTGGTACGAGTACCGTTTGGTATACGCGAAGGACCAGTTGGGGGTACGCGCAGGACCAGTTGGGGAAAAGCGAACTCAAAGTCTGTAATGGCGGACCCAAGAAAACATAATGGATTAAACAAGTTACAGAATATTGCTTCTCCATTGTTCGTGAGAAAAATAAAAGTGACAGTTGTGCAAGTCCTAAAGCCTGCGCTCAAACTAAGTAAAAGGAAACCTAGCAAATGATTGATATATGGTGTTCACCAGCCCCGATTATACGTGAATCATCAATGGCGTCGCAAAAGCTGTAGCTTCACTTCGCGCCAATGTTCCATACTTTTTATTTTTGCTCTTCTAGTTCAGGCTTATCGAGAACAATCCGGGATAATCTCGAAGCTTTTTGTTTTGACGTATTTCTTTAAAGCGTAATTAAACGCAGGCGTCATTCATGGCTCCATGTGATGCATGAAGAATAACGAATAATAAATTATTAAAATATCGGTTTCATTTGTTCTGGAGTTAAACTAATACTATTGTAAAAATGGAACAAAATGTAAAATCAAAAATAAGCCATAGGAATGATATTAATTCGAGTCTTTTGACTCTTAAGCTAACTTATGCCATTAATATTATTCATAAAAACGTCTTTTCATAGACTCTTAAGATAACTTATGTCACTAATATTATTCATGAAAACGTCTTTGCATAGACTCTTAAGTTAACATATGCCATTAATAATATACATAAAAACGTCTTTGCATAGACTCTTAAGCTAACTTATGCCATTAATATTATTCATAAAAACGATTTGCATAGACGGATGGTTGGAGGGGGTAAAGTGAAAGTAGAGGGTACGCAAAAATTGAAAGACTAATCAAGTGGTACGCATAGAAAAAAAAATGACATGAGGCTGTGTTTTTCAAACAGCCGCTGATGTTAAAGGAGAGGACTATTTTACTCGTGTGTCTCTTTTCCGATCTTCAAATATTTTTGAAACTACTGTTGTTAATCTTTATCTCTAAAATAAGACATTAGTTATGTTTTCAACATATGTAGTTTCCGAGATATTGTGGATCGTGTCACCAATTCATGCATATGTTTGCCCGACTTTGAGACTGAGTAGTCACTGAACTGCAATTCCGATTTTCAATTTTTTTTTTCGAACTTGTGTTGTTACCCTTTATCTCATAAATAAGACATTAATTATGTTCTTAACACATGTAGTCACCGAGATATAGAGGATCTTCCATACAACGTTTTTTGTGGCGTTTTGACGTGTGAATCAAATTCCTTCCTGAGACACAAATAGGAGGAAGGTAGTCCTACGATAAAATGTTGGAACAATGGTCTAGTAGAAGTGTATAGAATTCGCTGATATTCTGACGCGGGTTGGTTTTGTGCTACGTGCCTGTAATAAACTGTGAGTGGTTTGACTAATCCCTGATGAAAGGTTTAGACATCTGAGTCATATGTTGTACTTTCGCTCACATTTTCCTTAAACGTTATTTGAATTTTGAACTTCAGAGTTTTCAATAAGATAATTCTTCAGGTTTTATGAAGAAGCTTTAATTCTCAATTTTCAAAAGCAGAATGTGCCATAAAAATTAAACCATAACCATTCCATGCAATTACTTTTGCTTTTATATGACATTCCGACAGCCAATATCCTTTAATACAATAAATCCGTCCAGCGGAAATCAATTCTAATATTTTAAATACACATATTATTCTGAACTTGAAAAACTTTATATTAAGGTATATTTTACGATTTCTGTCTAAATGTTTTAGTTCGATTTTTTTGCAAGGGGTTTTTCTTAGGGAAGTTTAGTATCCGGCGGGTTTTTCTTTTGAATAACTTTATATATCTCTAAAAGAATGTAGTCTTGAACATCAAGAATAAACAAAAAAATCAAGCACAATAATTGAAGATTAAAACATTCTTGAATATACTCGGCCACGTATATTTTTAAGAATCGAAATAATTTAAGAAGATATTCAGTTTCAGGGAAAAACAATTAGGAACTGAATGTGTTATATTACATAGAAGAAAACTCACAGAAAATAGTAGAATAGTAGGAAATAGAGGAGATAATTGGAATTTCTCCATAATAAAGAGTGTCAATTTGAAATCAGACGGGAACAATTCGACATTACTTCTAAAGTTAACGGAAAATTGTATAAATTACAGCATTATAAGGATTAAATAAAAGTTTTAAAGACTCTGAAAATGACACACTAGATATAAATGTCAACATTCTTTAAAAAAAGCACCGGATACATAACTTCTCTGAAAAAATTTAATCAATGAATTACGACAGACTCAGTACAATATTACTAATATACACATGTTTCAAGTTAGAATAAATTTTATACTGAGTTTGAATTTTTGTGGTTGACAATATTGAACTAAGTTATCTTCGTAGTCTAAAGCGTTTATACGAGGAGTATTGTTTAACACTCCGACTCCTAAGGCGGACGTATTAGACCATGCAGCATCTATACTAGTGGGGCGGATTTCGGCCGGTTGCTGTTCCGAAAGGGGGGAGAAGGGAGTTGCGCGAGTGGTCATTAAAGTGACCCTTAGGGGAGAGATGAGAGATGAAATGCCTGCCATGTATATCTCCAACACCCTTAGTGAGGAAAAAAGGGGAACGGGGTGGATGAATCCATTTCACAGATAAATTAGTAAGCAAACCTCCGTATACAACTTTACTGAGATTTTGAGAATTCTTAGTAGTCAGAGCGTTAAGTAAGTGCGTCTATCATACAGTTTCAAATTTTGTAAATGCGTGAGGATGAATGTTCTAGCAGCCTTCCGGCAATCTTTGCGCAGAACTGTCACCATCTGCATTCACGTCGAGGGTCTCTACACATCGTAGTGGGAGGTTGGAATGGTTAAGAAAATGCGGCGTCACTCCGACAGTGAAATAGGATGAGTCATCTGATTTTTAACATTGAGAAATTTGAAAGCCGCTAATATTCATCGCAAGATATGCGAAGTGAACGCTAAGAATGCAATGAGAGATAGTAAAGTGACAAAATGAACGAGATTGTTAAAGGAAGATATTGAAAACATCCGAGTCAAATTGCGTTCTGATTGGACAAATGTAATCATTGAAGATTTGAGGCAGGCATTCACACACCAAATTCATTTTAAACGGCAGATTAACAATTTCGAAGCTCTTTTAAAAATTCCCAAAAGTTTCAAGATCAGTTCTGAGAACTTACAATAATTTGCTGTCGATTGGTTCTTGAATGTCTCAATGAAGAAAACAAAATGAAAATATTAAAAAGTGCTTTAAAATTTTCTTCCCTATACAAAGAGAAAGTGATGATTTCTTAAGTCGTATCGTCATAGAACATGATACATGGGTGGAAACTTTCCGGGCATCGCAAGAGATTGATGATTGGCAAACGTTTAGACACTAATAAAGAAATGAAAACGACTGTAAAAAAATTGGCTGTTTACACAGGTGGCAGAACCTACGAGGGTAGTTTTCAAAAACTCGATGTTCATGAAGATACAGGATTGAACAGACTAAGAAATTATTTATAAAAAAGGAGAATTGTATGTAGAATCGAAACATTTCTTCGAAGTTTATCTGCATGTTTTATTTTTAACTTTAAATGGTCCTTACTTACAAAACATACCTCGAAAAATCTAAACAGTCCCCAGGAATGATCATGGCTTAATCTTTTCTTGCATTCTTTCAAGCGCTTTTTTTGAAAATTGATAATAAAAGCTTCTGTAAAAGAGTAGAATTTATTCCCGAAAAAAATCCGTTAATTGAGAGATCTAGAGCTCGAAATTCAAACAACGCTTTGTAAAAAGGCAAGCATAGATCCAAAATATGCCTCAGACACCTAAATTGAATTCGGAGACTGATAAAAAACCTCAAAGTACCATACAGAGCGATTTACGCAGAATAGAACCCGCGGCGCTGCAAAGAAGAGTTCCTTACTTACTAGCTAAGACACCGAGGCCAAAGACATGTGTTAGAAATAAACATAAAAAACATATTAAATAGCAAAAATACAAAACACTTAAAATCTAAATATTTCCAATGAAATAATCATGGATATATCTTTTCTTTTGAATTATCTCTCTCTCTCTCAATTTTTTAAAAATTAAGGTCTAAAGCTTCACTGAGAACAGTAGCTTTTATTCCCTAAAGCAAATCAGTTATCTAGAGCACAAAATTCAGGAAACGTTTTTTAAAACATAGTTGAACATCGGACATATGCCTCAGGTACCTTAAGTTTTCAACAGAGATTGATCAAAGTTCTCATAGTATCATCATGAACGCTTAACGCCGACCCGAACCTGAATTCGTTACTCTCTAGCTAAGCCAACGAGGCCTACGCTTTGTGATAGAAATGAACACAAAGAAAAAAGTTCATAATTAAGATGAAAACAAACCTCTTAAACTCTAAACATTCCCCAAGAAATGGTCATGGCTTAATATCTTTATTTTTAATTTTCCTCTCTCTATCTCTATTTTAAAATATGAATTAATGCTTTTATAATAAGTAGCTTTTATTCCCGGTAACTAAATCGTTAATTGCAACTCTAGAGTTCGAAATTAAAACATCGTCTTGGTAAAACATAGGAACAAATGCGAACTACGCCTCAGATACTTAAACTTTTCATCAGAGTTTGATCAAAGTGTGGCCAGTATCATCATGGGCGCATGACGCAGAACCGCACCCGCACCTTTGCAACAACGAATTCCTTACTCTTTAGCAAAGCCACCGAGACACACCCTTTGTGTTAGAAATAAATATAAAAAACAAACATCTTAAACTATAAACATTCCCCAATATATGATCATGGCTTGATTTTTTTCCTTTTTCTCTCTTTATCCATCTTTTAAAGGTTAAAATTAAACCTTCTATAAAAAAAGCAGCATTTATTCCGAAAAGTAATCCGTTTATTGGCAGATCCAGAGTTTGAAATTGAATGAACGTTTTGGAAAAATATAGGCGTTGATAAGAACTATGCTAGGATATCTGAACTGTGTCAGAGATCGTTAAGGTCCAGATATTATCATCGCGGGGCTGGAACAAACACCGCGTCGATTAACATCGAATTCACTTACTTCTTAACAAAGCTACCGAGACACACCGTTTGGTTGCAGAATAAAAATAAAAAACAAAAATCTTGCTAACTTAAAACATTCCCATACTATGATCATGGCTTAATTTTTTCCTTTTTCTCTCTCATCTATCTTTTAAAGGTTCAAAAATTAACCTTCTATAAAAAAAAAGCAGCATTTATCTTCCAATTACGTTTGTTGTACAGCTCCAGTGTTTGAACATTCAAAGAACGTTTTGGAAAAATATAGGCGTTGATAAGAATTATGCTAACTCTGCTTGTCATCAGAGTCTATTTAAGGTCCTCTATTGGTCATCCGGAAGCTGGAGACGAACCGAGACGCGTCGTTGCAACAAGCGAAATCCGTGCATCTCAGTTAACCCACTGAGAACTCCGCTTGTTTTAGAAAGTAACATAAATAACGTACATCTTAATGTCGATCTTCTTAAACTCTAATCATTCCTCAAGAATGTATCATGGCTTAATATCTTTTAATCTTTTCTTCTCTCAATCTCTTTTAAAACTAGAATTAATGCTTCTATATTAAAGTAGCTTATTCCCTGCTAAACAACGTTAATTGCTAGACTTAGAGCGTGAAATTAAAACATCTGTGAACGCAGTACCAGTTGGTAAAATAAACATTGTTCGAACTACGCCCTGCTAGATATCTTAAACTATCATCAAAGTTTGATCAAATCGGTCTGTATCATCATGGGAACATGACGCAGAACTCGACCACCGCTGACAACGAATTCCTTACTCTAAGTTCCACGAGCACAGTACCTTTGTCGTTAGAAAGTTAATATAAAAAAACAAACATCTAAATATAAACATTCCTTATATGATCATGGTTTGATTTTTTTCCTTTCTCTTCTATCTATCTTAAAGCTTAAAATCAAACCTATCTATAAAAAAAAAGCAGCATTTATTCCCGAAAAGTAATCCATAGTTTATTGGCAGCTCCAGTGTTTGGAAATCAAAAGAACGTTTTGGAAATATATTATGTTGATAAGAACTATGCCAATCTGAATTGTCATCAGAGTTTGTTATATGTCCCATATCATCAGGCTGCTTGGAGACGAACCGAACCTGAGTCGTTAACAACGAAACTGTGATCTCTACAACTGAGAACCCTGCTTTGTTTTAGAAACTAACATAAACAACGTACATCTAATTCCTATACATAAAATAATCATCTTAAATCCTAAACATTCCCAAGAAATAATCATGGTTTATCTTTTTCTCTTTAAATCTCTTTTCAAACTTAAGAATAGTAATACAAAAAAACTGAAATCCAAAGG
>BGPR01004643.1:72796-92873 GCA_013235015.1 Araneus ventricosus | reverse complement strand
ATCCCAACAATCAAATATGTATTTTAAGCATTCTGTTATTATTATTAATAAGCACAAGGTGTTTTGACGTAGACTTACGTCTCTCCATAGTGGTCTAATGGCGTGGCGGGAAAGGAAAAAATTATGACGCTTTTTGCGCTTAAGTTAAACGCTCATAGCTCCGCAACAAAATAACATAATAACGCAGAGAGTTTGTTTTAGTTTCATTTAACAGAGAAAGGTAGACACTGAAGATTGCAAAAAGAATTTTAGAATTTGTAATTACGGTTTAGTCACAGTAGAGTTGCAAAGTTGGTGAAAATCACGAAGAATTTTACATAGGTAGAGTCACATAGTCACTCTAGACTAATAGTCACTATTTCACACCTTTTTTTTAAAATGAAAAGGAATACACAGATAAATTGAAGAAAAAATATCGTAAATAAAAGAAACATGTTATTCATTGCAACAATAATACAGAATGCATTATAATATGATAAATGCATAATGTTACAAAAACGTCTGTTGGGTGCACGTGAATGCAGTCCAACAAGCAGGATAATAACAAGATAAATAAAACTTCATTCCACGAAAACTTTAGCAAAAACACTAACGTAGCACGGGTAACAAAACTAAACAGCACTTGTATAAATTAACAGCAGAGATCACCAATAAATCTCAGTCGCAGCACTTTCACCAGCTTCACTGCTGATCAAAGTCCAACTGACTGACCCTTGGTTTGAGAGCTTGCTTTTATACCTTTTAAATAAGAAGTGACGTCAATACATAGGAAGTGATGTAATTTGTAGAAGGTTCTTGATACTTCTGTCACCCAGTAGAGATAGTATCACAGTTCAGGACTTTTCTAGAAGATTCCTGTTGTAACCAAAATGGTCACCAAGGTTAACACGTCAGGGAAACAACTTTTCAGCTTCGTAACAATAATAAAAATATTTTTAACATTTTTATATTGTAATTATGTTTGCATGCCTATTAATTGTTATTTAACAGAGTATTTTTTGTCAATGTATCATCTTCTAACAATAAATTGGAAATATCCGAACAGGAAATATCCTTCCTATTGAATTTTACAGCTAGTGCTGCAACTAGAGTATCAACATCCAATCTCGATTTCTCACTTGTACAAAAATCATTAGCAAATGAAAAAAAAACCCTTTCAACTGTAGTATTAGTTCCAGGACTGCGTAAATTGAACAAGAATAATTACATTTTCACATGGAATATTTACATTTTTGATATGTCTGAATATTTACACCCACTTTTAACAATTTCAATAAGTTTATTTTCTCATTTTATAATTTTTTCAACGAGGAAGAAAAGGAGGACACTGTTCATTTAAGGACCGAACTTCCGAAAGAAGCGTTGTCCTCTCGAAAGAAGGACGATTGATGACCTTAGTATACAGTGCGCCCGCTAAAGTCCGTTGTCACCCCAATAATTTCTGAACAGCAAGAGCTATAGTCATAAAAGTGGGGTCTAGGTATAGTAAAGTTGCCATGCGCTATGCAAGAAAACCGCTTACAGCGCCACCTGGAGGAAAAATTCGGAGTTAGCGTTCTTATCTCCAAAACGGTACTATACACGGGAAAAAGTCAATTACAAAGTTGTTCAGCATCATCGATTTAGTAAGAGAAGACACCTTCCGTACAGTAATGTTAAAAATAGAAGGCGTTAAATGCATATTTGTTTGATTCGCAACTCCCAAAATTGTAACGCGACATAACGCGGAAGAAAAGGGAAAACTCCACACTCCAGAGCATCCCTTATCGTGGCACACTGTTAACGTGCGTGACTACTACACGAGAGGACCCCGGTCAAATGTCCAACAGTACATTCGGAACACATTCCAGCAACAAGTCATCGGTATGGTGGTTGCGTAGAATGGCCTCCGTGTTCACCTGACCTGAACCCATTGGACTTTTTTTCTGTGGGGATACATCAAACAGCGAGTGTATGCAACCCCTCTACCAACATTGCAGGAACTTCGAAACCGTATTAAGGATGCTTGTGCCAGCGTGTCACCTTGTACAATGTGAGCAGCGGGAAGTGCAGTCCCGTGTCCAGATGTGTATTGTTGCTGAAGGGCACCATTTTGAGCATGCCAGATAGATGAGCCTCATTTCCGGCAAGTGCAGTTTTGTTCAAGGCGATCAAACAAATGTGCGTTTTGTGCTTTTCATTTGTATCATTTTTGTGTGCAAGATGTTTTTTCGTAATAAATCGATGATGCTGACTGTTTTCCCGTATTTCGTACCGTTTTTGAGATAAGAAAGCTAACTCCGAATTTTGCCGCCAGGTGGCGCTGTAAGTGGTTAAGCGGTTTCCTTGCGTAGCGCATGGCAACTTTACTATACATAGACCCCATTTTTATGACTATAGCTCTTGCCGTTCAGAAATTATTGGGGTGACAACGGACTTTAGCGGGCACACTGTATATGAAATTAAACAGTGAGGTTTTCAAAGAAAAAGAACTGTAACTTTTCGGCCTACGTCGGGTCAAGTTAACAATACAACATATGAGGAGGCGAGATTTAGCCTCAGAGGAATTAAGTACGTGCAACACTTGACAATCAAGTACTCCATGTTGATGAGTACAACGCTTCGCTACTCAGCTTCTCAACACTATCATAAATCTGTATTTCTTACAAGTTTCAGAAGTACACCATCGTGGTAAACACAGTGCTGGTGACACAGAAAAAAGAAGACTACCCCATAACAAAAAACATATTTAATATAACATCAACTAAATTAAAATCCTAAATTAAATTATAACATCATTCGACACGCTATCGGTGAGATGATACAAAAAGAGAAAGAACTTGTAATCATCGTCCTTATATACTCCAACCGGCTGCTCGCTATTGGTTGATAGATGACATCATCACAAAGAGGGCGGATCAGATCTGTATGTAATTGCAACTTGAGATACAGCCAAATGCCGCGATGATGGCACAGAACTGATAATAACTGTAAATGATGAACTGATAATACTGATAATAACTGCATGAACTGAAATGAACTAATAATAACTGTAACTGTAAATTAAGACATGAAAAGGAATTGGAAAATACAACTTTGGACGCCTTTGAAGAACTTGTCATAATGGCAAGCGGTTTTCTCATTAACATAATATTAATGACGTTAATTTTCCACAGTGTACGTGTTCGATATTTGAGACGCAGAAAATCTTACGAGACATTTTGTGCTTGGAAAATTTGTTCGTAAAATCGATATACTCATGATCCAAAGTTTTCTTGAACCAAGCATAATTGTATACCTGGAGCATGGAAACAATACATGATTGCGTCATGCAGTTTAACGCCAACTTTAAGTCGTGGTCTCGTGGCAGAGTCTCGGCTTCGGAACTGGAGGAGTGCGAGTTCGAGACCCGATTTCAAAGAAAATTTGTTCAAATCGTGAATACGAGCCTGGTGTACGTCAAATTCGTCGAAAATCAATTGTACTTAAGCTGATGTGTAGAGAGGGATGCCGGCTTAGGTGTCATTCTCGTCATCTGACCATGGTCAAATTACGAGGTCCATCCCAAGCTGGCCCTCGTGTAGATTCAGAAACGGGACGTAAATCTAACTAAACTAAATCCATTGTCGAGTTTAATTTTTGTAAAGTATGGGCAAAAACCTCTTGTAGAAACTCTATAAGAATTTCACCAAAGAACTGGTGAAATTTTTTATTGATAGGTACGCTTGTTGGTTATTAATTATACATTTTTGAGAGTCAGGTTGTTTACTCATAATATGTAAAATCCCTTACAGGCAAAAAACAGAAAACGAAAGACGTATCTTCCATATCATAAGTCAACTATTTCCTTGTTAATATATATGGCGCTATTAAAACTGATATTTGCATTTCCCGTTCGTTAAAATGCGTACATCAGCACTTTTTCCACGTACTGAAAGTGCTTCGCTCACGTTGTTTTACAGTTCTTTCTCACACTTTTGTTCCTCGGAAACGAGGAACAACTTTCGAATACATTTGGAACTGCGGTAAGTATTCCATTGTGATTTATTTATAATGATGCAATTTTGAATTGAGAGGAAAAATTAGTTGCGGATGAAATGTGAATAAGCTCCTGTGATGTAGGAAATACTGCATTTTCGTTAATAAGGATTCTAAATATTCTTTAAATATATAAAAAAATTAATCATTTCATATTACAGTCAAGATTCATTCCACTCCAAAATGTGTAACACAGTAGGGAAGAGAGGGGCGAAATCGTGTACCCTTGATTCTGGCGTTATTATTTTTTCCTATCTAGGGGACAGATACTGAATTACACTCTACTAGTCAAGAAAAAGGAACAGTCAAAGTGGCGTGCTGTAGCTGTTGAATTCACTGCGTATTTGAAGGTTTATTCGTTTTAAGACGTCAACTGTCTAATGTTCGTTTGATTTTAAACTATCTTTACTTAAAAATCATTACAGTTATAGAAACTATATATAGTCCTGCTTATTATACGTTTACTAAGGATTTGCAACCTACCTATAAGGATTCACTCCAATAATTGATCTGTTCTATTTCCTTTTTTATAAGTTCTTCAATCGGGGTAAAACCGGGTACTCCAAGTGGCGTAAGACCGGGACAGTCAGTATTAATGATTAATCCGATTAAGTATATAAAAACACATCCGATGTTGATTTTTTATATTTTAATGATGTATTTTCTAATTTAAATAAAGAAGATGGGTTACTCCAATGTAAAAATTGTCTTAGCTGCGCCCACGAATGCTGCAGTGGCTCGGAGGAAGAAGACAACTGCTTTGCATGTGAATTTTGAAACTAATATTCTTAAATTGTCATATAAAGTAAAAATGATTGCAACTTTTCCACTGGAAATCGATTTTTCCTAATTTCCCATAACGTTAACATGTGGACCCGATTTTATCCCAATAGTGGGGTAAAATCGGGTAGTTTGACTTTCTTTAATAAAAAAATTGTTGATAAAAAAATAATGAAACTGTGACTTTTCCGGAAAGATATATTGTACTCCGATAAACAAGGAATATTTTAATAAAATTTGACAAGTTCTATGTCGAATATTTTAGCTCCAACAAGCCTTCGAACCTTAGCTACCCGGTTTTTACCCGCTTTCCCCTACTTCTCGGAAAAAGACCCTCTCTAGTGTATGCATGACAGAGCGAATTGAATTGTGATCTGGTTACAGCCGGGATCCCCAATTTTTTTAACTTTCTTAAATCCTGAATTTCAAATACGACAAAAATTTCAAATTTCTTTCAGAAAGGTAGTTAAATCTTTATATCGTGAAAGAGAGCTCAAGTGTTTTATTTGCATTACAATAATGAAAAGCATTGTTGCAAATCATGCATAAAAATAATTTTAAAAAATTGGTAAAATTAGTAAATAAATTACACGATATATTACACGAATTGGTATCATTGAAAAGATAACTGTTTTGAATTACAAGATGGTGTAAAAGTGTTTGTGCGATAATATTTTCGGAAGTTATTATGGGAAAACTTCAAAATTTCGAATAATTTTTAATTAATTAAAATTTCGAAAAAATTGCTCCGAGGTGCATATTCTCACCCTACAAAGTATTTTTGTGTTACTTTGGTTACTCTAAGTCCACGATCAGTCCTGTAAACACACATACACACACGCACGCACTTTTATTCTTATTCTGTGTGTGTGTTTTGGTGGTACTATATTGAAGGGGGAAAAGCTATTTTATACATAGTCATATTTTTGAATTGAAAAAAATTATTTGCCGGTCCTTTTCTCAGTTAATAATTATCATCAACCAGAGTTATTAAATCCTTAATTTGCCATAATTTTATTTACTGTTATTAACTTTCCATAGATTATTTTACAAAATAACACTGTTAAAGAAAACTTCATAAACACTATACGATGTTTTCAAACCCGTTAATGTTTTAAGTGTTAGAACCATAAAAAATAACATGCTGTTGTCAGTTGGTAACGCCGTGCATTGTAGAATGAAACTGAATTCTATTCAAGTTCTCATTGTCTCCTGCCGCCAAATCTTACAACAATAACCGCAGGAGATTCCACCCATAGAAAAATAGCTCTCGCCTCGCGATCGATGCCAATACAAACCCGAAGCAAGATTGTTTAGCCATGCAAATCTTTTTGCGGCGAGTCAAACCCGCAAACCCTTCTGCAAGACAACAGCTCTTATTTTAGGCCCGCACCTGATTTACTCTGCAAGCCTTGACCTGTCGATACTGACACCGAAACAACGACGGAAGTTTGTTTTGGACAGAAAATGCTGCTCTATCGATTCCACTCATCGTTTCCCCTTACAGAACAGAGGGTCGGCACTTTGTTGAACAACGCCAGCCACCGACGAAGATTCCTCCTGCAATCTGTGGGTGCCTCTTAAATCTGCGCCTTCCTCTTCAAGGAGCTACATGGTAGCCGAACTTCTAAAAATATATTTCCTCTCGCTCTCTCCCTTTCAAATTTTCCACTTGCCCCCAAAAAGACGATGCTGCCACACAGCAGACGAGATTCGACGGTAGAAAGGTGTGTGCCCACGGTTTCTCTCGCAGAGTCAGGCACCTTGACGGATTGGATTGTCTTGCTGGCGCATCCTTTCACTTCCTGCTTGGCGGTCTGTGGTAGACATCAAGTTGCGAGGTTAGTGGATCTGAATGAAACCAAACTCTTTGTACTGCATGCGATGTTCAGTATTTTCCGGTTATTTCCTAACGAAGTCTTCCTATTTGTCGCTCTTCGACTTTCGTTATTTCCCGATGCCTCACTTCTGAAAGCTTTGTTTCAAGTTCTCTCCCTGTGTTCCGTAATTCATTTTCCACACGCCTCACTGTGCCCACAGACTAAGAGAAAGTATAGAATACAGGCATTCACTTGGAAATCTTAAGGTAAACTAAAATGATCAGATGCTCTAGCAGGGACCGTCCGAGTTTTAACTCCTAGACTTGAAAAAAACGTCTCCAATTTTTTTTTTTTTACCAAAAATTAAATAGTTCACATTACCCCCCCCCCCAACTTCATTTAATCTTAAAAAGTTGGCTTCTGAAAAATTCTTTTTCCTAACTTAGGCTTTTCTGCCAATGATCACTTCATTCTGGCGAATAATGGCAATATATTATCGTAATTCCTTTGAACATTATTAATTTTTACAATGCATACTCGCTACGCACAACACTCGTATCGTCATTGATGGCAGTAACAATACGGTTTGGTGGCAAAAAACCCTCCCAAAAATCATTGCTAGATCTACAAATTTCTTTTAACTGGAAAAGATGTCTGGAACAAACTCTTGGTTATAAAAGCACACCATGAATATAAACAAGGTGTAGGAATCATACCGAAGACAGAAAAGATAACATGTATTTTTTATGGGTTTTTTTTTATCTACTCCTGATTTCTTCTTGCAAATTTTTTTATGATATACTTTTTGAAAAAATTATCTATTATTATTTTAGATTTTGTTTACCTCCTTCCCCATGGGATTTCTAAATCTTTCAGGATTAAAATTCAGACAAATTGAGCGTTTTATGAAAGAACGAAATACGTTTTGTATTCTTTTCTGAGTATTTCCCTCTGTATTTCTAAGTGAAGTGCTTACGATGGATCAAAATTTGAAGAAATAGCTGCAGTTTCAGTTGTCACTCTGATGTGGAATTAGTCTTATCAGGTTATTTCCCAATAGAACTTTTGCAGTTACATCCTGTTAATAATTGTGCAGATAGAAAACGTTGAATTGAAACGACTTTCAAGACGCTATACCATGGAGGATCCGCCTTGTGTACGGGACCGGCGCAAGTAAAATCTGTCGAGGGTTATACGTCCAGTCAGGTGTCGTCCTCGTCTTCTGAGTATGGCTTATAGTTAAGAAATTTGGTTTGTCCATCAGTTATTATTACGAAAACAAAAAAGAGGAGGCGATTAGAATAGTTGCTTCAGGCACTCCAGTTTAAAAGTTTTCTTGTGTGTAAAAATACCATTTTCGTTAAGTTGTCAATTTTTTGTACAGAAGTTTGACCATATTAACTTATTTGCTTTAAGCAGGCAAATTCTGATCAAGTCATTACTGTCAGTAGTTGAACATATCCTTTGGTATTGCTGATTTCAAAACAGATTGATTTTGGGTAATGCAAATGACAAAAAGTTTCATACTTACTGATTAAAATTCCTCTGAAAATTATGCAACTTCTGTTCTCCTAAAGATATCCATTATGTAACCATAATATGATAGAGGACTTTTCGATAATTTATTAGTGTTATTTCTAGCAAAATTATCATTGGTAGACTTTATCATTGAGAGTATGAAAGGTTTGTTTGGTTAATTAGATAAACGTCCATTTTGAAGCAGCATCAGAGCTTTTTGAGACGGACCCTGCAATTATGAATCATGGTCAGATGATGAGGATGACTGCCAACATTCCACTCTCCAAATTTCCACGCTACAGCAGTGGAGCACATGAGCGGGAGTAATAAGGATTAGAATGAACTAAATGGTTTGGAAGAAAACAGTATGCAGGCATTTTATATTTTTTTCAATATACTTTTTTTATAAATTTGGAGACGTTCTTGTCAGCTGAACACGATTAAGACCTTCCTTGATTTTCTTTTTTTACTCGTAAATTCTTTCGCATATATTACTATTATCAAAAAATAACGATAAAAGCTTTTATTAAAAATATGCTTGCACCTATTTAAATTATAATTGATTCCATTTTACTTCGCAGCAAACCTTTAAAAAACAAAATATCTATGAAAATAGTTGTCAAGACAGCTCTCCTGAATAAAGTGTTGCCATGACAGTCTTGCGACTGCCAGTTAATACGTTTCTGTTCAACCTTTAGATACGTCTGTGAAATATGGTCGATCTCAAAATACTGTTGATTCATCCGATGTTTGTCGAATATTTCTGTCGAAAGTTGTGAAGTAGGTTAAAGTGTAACACTCAAAGTGCTATGACCAGTCAAAATGATCGATTGTAGACATTCGATTATAAAATTCGAATATAACGTCATACAGTGGCGAATCCAGGATTCGGGCTTGGGGGGCTGAGGCCATAAAAATTCTGTATCACATTGACGAATATCAAACCTTATATCTTATGTAAATCAAAACACTTTAACTTTCCAGACTTTCCTCACTTGACAATAAGAATCATAAAGAACACTATAATACTTTCGATAATTTAATAAAAATCACAATGAAATCACTAGCCAAAAAATTTTTCGACCACGTCAAAGCTACAAGTATTATGTTTTTTTAAATGAAAATTAAGAACAAACAGTTGTAGTGATTTTAAATAAAATAAAGAATTTTGGTTTAGCTCCCCCCCCCCCCCCCCCCGGCAGCCCGATACTCCCCTAGATTCGCCACTGATGTCATAACTTCTTCACATTTGAACTTCATGACTTTTTATATTAAATATATACAATTAACTTTTCATTATTAATTTCTTTTTCCTTTTGTTTATTCTGATAAAGACGTGTAGTTATTTACCATGACAGATCATTTTGACCGGAAGAAAAATTTATTGCAATAGAGGGTTTATCGAATCAGACAATATGATGTATATTGTCTATTCTATATATGTGTCTGTCTATATATGAAAACGATAAGTAATAGTCGAACTTTTATCCCGAAATATTGTAGCATGACAATGCCTTAGGTTTAATTCGTTTGTTCTGTCTTCATCAACATACGTAAAGGCACTCGTAACGATTTTTGTCTATTTGTGAAGACGATAACTTTATATAAATGGACAAAATAAATTTTGTTGAATTATTATCTTAAAGCTACTTTGTTGAATATTTCCTTACTAAAATAAATGTTTTTTACGTTCAATCAAGGAAAGATAAAATTTTTATCTCCAAATCAGAACGGTTACATTTACCAGTTGCAGTACGAATAGGTACTAAGTGTCGGTACATTTAGTGTTAAAACTTTGTTGGTTCCTCCGAGGTTTGTTGAATATCTCTGTTAAATGTTGTGAAGTAAGACGGAGTTTAATAGGCAGCGATGTCACAGCCCGAAATTCATCTTATGATATTTAGATAGGATCGCTTATCTGATTATCATAAAAAAAGGAGAATCGTAACGAAAGTAAAATTAATAGTTTTGGAGATTTTCCAAGAAAGTCTGACTTCTGAAGTCAAGTGTTTCTCGATTTTAAGTGGTTTGGCAACAGAAGCCATCCTTATCTACAGGAATTTTGATCAATTTTTCAATTTGTATTTGCAAAGTTTCTTTTTCTTTGTTTGCTCTGCATTATTGATTTCATTGCAGATTTTCCTGAAAATCAAGTTCACGTTTTCTTTCTTTTTTTGGTTATTACTGTAAACAAAGACTTCTTAAATCGTTTTCATTCGTAATCCCTTTACGATCGGAAAAATTTCGCTCCATTATTTTTGTCCCAAAATTTATTCTATCCATTTCGTTCCAATGAACAAATTTAGTAATCGAGTATGGAAGTTCAGATTTAGATCCTAGGCTTCAGGAAATATTTAAGTGCCACCGCACAAGGCATGTTGCAGTCCCCAAATATTTCATTTTATAGTTTATTGTCATGATGGAATGCTTAGAGCAAGCGCTAATTGCTTATATTGATTGCTGCTGTGAGTCATTAGTTATTACCTTTATTTTTGTGGCATTTAATAATTCGCCGATGCTTCAAACGTAATGCTTAATGAATATACCTTAAAAAAATTTCAATATATTTTCGCCAGGTAATTGTTGAGAAGAGTTATTTCAACCGCTCACATGGACATTCCTTTTAATTTACGATTAAAATATCCATATTCTTGTCAAGTAAATGGAAATAAACAAAATTTAAAAAAATACAATTTATTCTTATTTGTGTGCAATCTAGTGAATGAATTCTTATTCTGCGTATATAAAGCGACATTTCTTACTTTTGACAAAACGACTATGTCATTATTTTCTGAGGTGAATTTATTACTTTCTCGTGCACGAAGTATACAAAGAGAAAATATTATAATCGTCAAAAAAAAAAAAAAAATCGAATTCTGATTTTGATGAATTTCCACATCTTAGACCTTCCGAGGTCTAAGGTTCGAATTATGTCTGTCTGTCGATACGATAACTCTGAAAACGGAACGGGCTAGACGAATAAAATTTGAAGTGTGGTCTTTACACCAAACTTGCGGAAATGTCTGAAATTTTTGACGAAATCCATCAAAGAGAAGTGTGTCTGATAGTCTACTCGTGTGCGTCTGAACACAATAACTCATGAGATAGTTGATTTCTTGTGGGTGAAATTTTGCGTATCGTTTATCACCTGAATTTACATCTGTATCAAATTATGCACCAAATCCGTCATTGAATAACTCTCTGTCTATTTGCGTGTGTGAATTTCTGAAACGCAAAGACCTGTTAAACTAAATTTCGTTCGTGATCTTGACACCAGAAGTGTAGGCCTGTATTAAATTTGGATGGAAGAGGCCCAAAATGCATAATCTTTTCTCTTCACTTCGCTAAGAAGCAAAACACAAATCTCTGCCTCTGTGTAAGTACACAAGAAACTTAAGTATAGGTACACAACTTTTACCACAACTTTACACAACTTTTTTGGGTTGAAATCCGGACACGCGGGGGAGGATGGTCAGAGTATAGTATAAAATTCTAAACGCTGCTTACCAACGATCTTCTTTCATAACGCTAGCACACAGTTTAAGTTCTGTATTCAAAAATTAAGACATCAGAATACAAAGAAGATACAATTTTTGGGAATGTTTGGTGATTCAAAATTATATTAATGAAAAACAGTTTTAAAACAAAACTGCCAAAACTTTTAATTTTCAGTTTGAACTGAAGCGTGGGATAAAGAGGCTCATCCTCTTTCTCATCAACAATGGATGTAAACAGTGTAAATAATGTATTTTCTTTCATTAGCGGGCATTTTTTTCGAATACGTCGGGTTTTCCCTATTACAACCAAATTTCTCTCTCGCCGCATTCACTGGAATAAAATTGAACATTCTGAAGATCCGGACACTAGTCCGGACGTGAGTTGAATATCCGGACTGTCCGGGCGAAATCCAGACATATGGTAACCCGAAGTATACGACGGGAGAGCAATCCCAGTAGTTGTAACAATAAGGATTCTGATTTGCATACCACATCGCTCTTGTTTCGTTCTAGTTAAGTAAATTTCTGTGATTATTTTTTATTTTGATTACTGGATTCTATCAATCAGTGTTAAAATTTTGGTAAGCATAGAATATTCTAGAACGTATTCATTTTATATTTTAGAAATTCCCCCTTTTTTGTAGGGTATTTAGCATTTTATCAGGGATTTAAATATATGATTCAAAATACTGGGAAATTGGCGAAGCATTGAGAAAAGATGCCTTAAAGACAGGATAATTCAGTCTTCCAAATAATGATTTTGGTTATTTATCACGCTTTAATTATTGCAGTCTATCATGTTTACTACATAATATTTTTTGGTACTTTAAATTCAGAAAACTACATTCGAGCTCACTTTTATACAGGACGTCTTTCAGCATTTTCCAGTCTTTCAAACTTAGAAAGCTTTATGTTCTTTCTGGAACAGCAAATCTTTCAACGCCCTTCAGTTTCCTAGTTTAGAAAATCTTTTGTTTTCGTTGCTGAAGAAGGAATCTTTCAGTTTTCAGAAGTCTTCCATCGCAAGATATTTTTGTGTTTTTATCTAAATAGTAGATCTTCAAGTGCTATACTCCGGGAATTCTTTTGTATTTCTAGACAGCAGATCTTACCGCTGCTCTTTGTTCATCAATTTAACAGTTTTTTTCTCTTTCTTGTGGTTTGTATCAGTTTCTAAATTGGCAATTCTTAAGCAAAGCAGATATTTTTGTCCCTTTCCCCACTTTTTGCCAGATAACTGTGTTAAGCTACATACATTAATAGCATTTTAAAAGCTGTCAAAGCACTAATAAAGGAACTTTTGTTTGTTTATTTATTTTAGAATATTTTTTAATTCAATAAGTTTCGAAAATGGACAACAGATATAGAAATTCATTGACATTTTTTCCCTTTAATTTTATTACATCTTCAGTCTAAGAGATTTTTTTTTGTTTTTAGTGATAGTGTGAGGTGATATCAACTAACATGAATTTTCAAATTTCAAACTCAGCTTTATATTGCCCTATATTTTATTTTCTGTGATGTAGTAAAAAAGAATGAATGTATCAGAAGAGAATGTATTTTTTGAAATCTTATTCACAAAATTAACAATATTTTTTTCTTTTCAAAATTTTAATATGAATATCATTTTTCTGATTTAAATTTATTAATCTTCTATTCGAAATTTGTAATTAGGAGCATGTGTTATTAGTTTCTACTTTCTAACATGTGTGTGCATGCACGATAATTATTATAATAAAAATTTATAACTTAAAATTTATAATTTAAAATTCAATGCATGTTTTTCCTTTCAAAATTTTAATATGAATACTATTTTCCTGATTTAAATTTATTAATCTTCTATTCGAAATTTTTAATTACGAGCCTGTGTTTTTAGTTTCTACTTTCTAACATGTGCGTGCATGTACGATAATTATTATAATAAAAATTTATAGCTTAAAATTTATAATTTAAAACTCAATGCATGTTTTTTCCTTCCTGAGCTGTTCAATGTTCGGCATTTTATTATGTCTTTTGAAAGATGGATTCAGAAACAGAAGTTTTTCTTCATAGATCACAAAGTAGAAATTCTAGTTCATTTCCAAACTCACATTTCCCCAAACTCATGTGTTGTGAAAAAACATGTGTCAAAAAATGTTGGCGAAGGATTCATAAAGTATATATGCTTAGATTTCCATCCGGATTGTACATTTACTGCAAAAAAATGCTTGGCTGAGAAAACACTCATACATTGATTTAGACGAATTAAAAAAAAATCATATCTGAAATTATAACTTAATGTTTGAAAAAAAGATACGGAGGTGTAAACGTTGTAAGAATTTATTAATGTTATCTCCGAGGATTAATTAAATTTAGTCAGATGAAATTTCCGTTCTGAAGCTATATGAAGGCTAATTTGAAATGGGCCTTGAAATTTTCAGCTGTGGTCAGAGGAAAAGAACGACACATCTGAGTTGGCAGTCCCCTCTCCTGATTTCTAGCACCACAGCAGAGGAAGGACGTTCGATCCAGACGAATATAATATTTACAAGGCTCGAGTACACAGTCGATATTCGGGTGAAATCGGATCTCGAACCCGTGTTCCTCCGATCCTGAAGCCGAGCCTCTTCCGCGAGACCGTCGTGGCCCTGTGGTTTCAATGGAGCTCAATTAGGAAAACGAGCGACAACCAACAGAGAAACTATGTAATACTGGAACGATGGAAGTAATTCATGAGTTTTGAATTGATGAGAGATGCGATTGATGGAAAAACATTTTTTCTAACTACGTATGAAATTTAGATTTTTAATATAACGGCAACTACTTGAAATACCGGATGCGAATGGACGAGTTGTCTGGTTTGTTTATTTACATTATAAACCTTGGCTTTATCTGCTGGGATGAAAAAAGAATATGGAGGCCTTTCTAGGAGGGTACCATTTTTTTTCTCTTGCCCCAATCAGATCGGCAATAATTTAGCCCGTCTTTAGATGACAATTTTCATCTCTTTTTTTTATTACGGATTGAAAAGAACTTTGGAATGAATAGGGGATAATAGCCTTTGTTGCTGAAAATATCAAAAACCCCTCAATCGAACTCAAACTCAATTCTGCTGGGATGTTGGACTTTCCGCTTTGAAGATTTCATTGATTTAGCATAACATCGGAATTACGTAGTTCCAGCACTCAAATGAAAACAAACAAAGCAGAAAACCCGTCCATAGATCATAAATGGATCCTATCATTTAATTTCTATTTTTAAATTATGAATAATTTATAATAATATATATAAACATAAGTGCTCTAGTGCACAGTAAATATGAATATCAAAGTTTAAAAACATTTCCGAAATTCTAAAGAAAAAAAGGCCAAGCCTCCGAAAGAATAATGTTTGTTAGGGCATCGCTGTAATTAAAACAGAGATTTCATAGCAGATTATGTCATCATGGAGAAATCAACGAATTCCACTTCCGCAATCTTGGCGAGTTGTTGTGGGTGCCAAACCCCCTACTGGCATCAATCTGCCAAGCCAAGGTGATAAGTCCTCAGAACGGAGCACCTTTCCGGAAATGAATGCTATAATTATGCAGAAGATCTCTTCTTTTCATGTGACACTTTCAGGCAAGATGGTTGCCAAGGCAAGGGGGAACGAATCCCCCCCCCCAATCCTTCTTAAGAGTCGGTTACCTTTTTTCTTATTTCTTCTGTGAATAAGACTTCAAAGCGAGATTTAAATATTCCTTAAAGAGTTCACATTTAACATGTTTTTGTGGATTTCTTTCCTTGTTACACTTCGTGATGAATTTCTTTTTGTGAGTGTTTGTTGGATATCACTTTATTCAACAAATAAAAGAAAAACGTTTTAAGATAATGAATATGACTGACTCGCGTACAGTATTTAGGCCCTTTTATCTATCTAGCTTGTGAGGTTTTGAGTTATTCTGTTCATATACACAGGAAATAGACAGACGGTCAGCCTGATGATAGATCTACAATTTCAGTATCAAGACCACATACCAAATTTCATTTATCTAGTTCGTTGCATTGCCGCGCTCACAGACACACAAATAGGTGGACAGTCAACCCATTGATGGACTTTTTATTTCTTTATTTCTCATTCTTTAGTATTATTCGTGTAGTGAGAATATTATATGTTACGTCATTATTTCTTCTTATTTTTGTTACAAGATTAAAAAACCTGGATTATTCCTGTTAATAAGGACTTCTAGTTACTTTAGTGCCGTATTATTAAAACTGCGGGTTTATGATGAAATTAGTGACACAGTAGAGAAAAATTAAAATTCTATTTTGCAAATTTGTTTCTTTAATTTTTAAGTACATCATATAACTGAATTATTTCTTTTAGTCTTATTTACGACCAATATTCAAATTTTTTAATGTCCGCTGTATTTCATAATACAATAGAGTCCCGCTATTCAGGACTAGATGGGGCCAGACCCTGTGCGAATCACCGAAAGTCCAGATTAAACGAGATTTGCCTTAAAATACAGGTAATACAGGTTTTAGATGGGTAAAACTATAAAAATCGATGTTTTTTTTCGTAAATACATGCAACTTTCCTGCTGCTTGATTTTAATTTTAATACTACCGTATACGTAGACATAAGTTTTTAACCTACGAACTGATGTAGGATTAACAATAACCGATGCAGATTTTTTAAAAATCCCGTCTCAATTAACCGGATGTCCGGACAAGCGAGAACCGGATTAGCTGGACTCTACGGTAAAACGAACATTCAGTCATACGAGATAACTTTTTAAACTCAACAAAATATTACAAAAGCCTGGGCATTGCTTCAACAAGAAAATGTTTTTTTCATTTGTTTTTAATGGAAAAACTTTTTATTTTTATTTTTTAGTAATTGTGCAATTATACGAACGGGGTGCAAGTTTATAATTAGACATGTAGGCTTCAAAGAGAGGTGAAATCCATTTCACGGAACAGAAACCGCAATATGTAAATGAATTTTACCAAAGAAAAACATTCTTGTACTTGGAAACGATAATTTCTGGCTGTCAGTGTATTCTTGAAGGAGGTCTAAAATTGAAAATATGTTTTTCAGCAAAGCTTATTGAAAGAACCAAGAAAAAATGTCTCGGTGTTGTGATAAATTACCATGATCTTTGAAGTGATAATAGAATTTCCAAGACTCGTTAAAAATTAAATGCATTGGACAAAGGGTGAGAATCTAGGGGGAAAAAAATTCAACAATGAAAACACATTTCAAAGTAAATTGAAACACAATATATTGAAGCATTGTCAGACGGTAGGGTAACATTAAGCTTCATTCAGACAGGCGTTTATTCGGTCAGTAATAGAAAAATTATTCTTAATCAATATTTACGCATGTACTTCATCAATATAACGTATGTATTTTTATGTATGTTGTTAAAATTTCGCTTTGAGTTTTTTTATTGTTCAATGGCTATATTGATTCTGCTAAGCTGAAATTTCTGATAAAATTTAATAACGTTTTTTATTTTTCAACAAATTAAACATTTTCCATATTTCTAATTTTTAATGTTAATAATAAATATTAACTACCTTATTAATGTTAATTTAAACTATACTTAAACTCCTATACCAAAATATTGCATATCATTCCATTCAACTCATTCTATAAGCATTTTTTTCATACAGCATATATAGATTATATTTTCTGATAAAATAAAATTTCACTGTATTTTGTACTCAGTAGCACTGGCTCACAATGTGTTAACAACTATATACAAAACTGCTTTATTAGTTTTGTGGAAAGATCTGGATCTTTTCTTTGAAACACGGATTTAAAAAAAGGGGGTGGGTGAGCTGGTTCTATACTCTCTCCTATTACTGGTTCTGGGAGGAAAGGTATATAATGAGTCGTAACCAGACTTACGGATATAAATATTGTTATTGAAACTTTAATGCAAAACACTTCTGTAAGTTAACTAGCTGTTTTTCTGTCTTTTGTGTCATAGCAGTTTTAAATTTTTTTTCGTTTCCAATGTTCTCTATATTATTTGATATTTATTTTCAGGTCTTATAACAAATGAATGCTGTCATAACTTCGTGGATTACTCAACCAGCAATGTTCGCTTTGCATAGGAAGAAGTTCTCCAGTTTGTGACAAAGACCCATAGTAATCTACTACTCTAAAATCAAAAAGTCAATCAAAAGTTCGATGATGAGTAAGGTACTTTTGATGAGGAACCCAGCTCAAGTCTCATCATGCAGATTCAAACAAATTACCAACCATTTTACTTAAGTCTTTCTCGAACAGTTCCTTGAAGAACTTGCACAATTTACTTTCGAACTGTGCAAAACCTTCAATAACAGCTTTCAGTAAAACAATTTGTGTAGATATATATGTATAGTTCCTAAGAAAGTTTGTTGGCACTCAAGGAAAAGATTTACGCATGTGACACATGAAATTAGCCAACAATCATCTGAATTACAATACCACGAACATTTAAGGACTTCATTACTTATTTTCTGTTGCAAATAGGAGATTAATTATCGACTGTTTATAGACTGGGCTTAGTTTTAATTCAGCGCTCTGTATAAATCACTGAAAGTTGACAAATAAACGAATTCTAATTCGTTTGTTGCAGATCCATTTACGGATCATTTTATAGTGGCAAATTGCTTTGCTCACTGCTTATTTCTGGAATCACTCCAAAGATTCTAATACTCATATAGATTTACTGAGTTACATTAAGCTGCCAAATTAAGCAGCTCTAGATCATCGTGCATATCATCTTGGTGCACGAGCCGTCAGTCAAATTTCTGCACAGCATGTATCTCAACGCTCCCATTCCACCAGATAGGCTCCAACCGTAGATGATACGAACCTGCACTTCGACCAGTGGCCATCCTCGAGTGTGAAAACTGTTCTTGAAATGAGAGAGGCAGCTTGACTACAATGCTGGATATCCTACGCAGCCTCAAGAGTCTTGTGAAAGTAGCCCGAACCCACATCGACAATGAGATATTCCGACTGCACTACACGTTCACCGTGCTCGTGCTCCTCGCCTTCTGCATCGTGGTCACCACAAAACAGTACGTGGGTGACCCCATCGACTGTATCCACGGACATGATGTTCCTTCGAATATCATCAACACGTACTGCTGGATACATACGACATTTACGATTCCCTCGGCCTTTTCTAAGAAGGTGAGTTGAATCTTTCTTCATGGTGCAAACTAAAATATAAAGAATTATAATCATTCGTCACATTATGAACTACCTTGAATATAAGAATCACGATACAGGGGGATTCGGAATAACTGTTCAATAATTTGTAGGAAAGCCAGGTTTACACAGATAAGTCATTTTTACATAGCGACATGTGATCGAAAACGCAACATAGATTGCTACAGTGTTACTGTGGCAGTGAAGTGGCGAAAAGAACCGGACACCATGCTACGGTGAATACCTGCCGGAACGGGACTTTAAGAAGATTTCCTAGAAGAGTGTTGGCACTCAGCGAGCCCTCTAACCAACGACCCCCCTCCCCATGATCCTATGCTATTATTTTTTGGTTTTGTACTGCCGATCTCCTCACAAATTGTTATTGAACAGTTTTTCTGAACCATCCTGCATCTATAATCATAATGCAATTGAAAGTAACTAATGTATGATATGGTTGAACAATTAGTTTTTACTACCATTATAAGATATTCTATGCAAAGAAACTCTATATTTAAAAAGACCAAGAAACTCAATTTCATGGAGTTTTCCCATAGCCCTAGGACCCATAGAAATGAGTATTACATTGTTCATTTGTAATTCTATTGATGAACGTACAGTCACCTTATTTTGACACTAACAATTATAAAATATAAGAAGCTACGATCCAAACGTGAGAGATTAGTTAGCAGCCTCATGGTACGCCTACGTACCATAATCTTGTAAAGAGAAGGTATTGCTACTAATGACAAAAATTCCGCTCAGTGTCCTGACATTCGGTAGCTGAGTGAGTGGCATTCTAAATCAGATTGTATATTAGATATTATTTTTAAGCTTTATGGTATATAAATATTCCTACATATCATAATCATGTAAAGGGAAGATATGCTATTAGTCACATTAAAATTCCGCTCAATACCCTGACGTTCAGTAGTTGAGAGAGAGGCATTCTAAATTAGGCGATACGTTAGAGATTAGTCAGCAGTTTGATGGCACGCTTACATACCATAATCTTGTTAAAGGAAGAAATAGCCGTTAGTGACAAAAATTCCACTCAGTATCCCGACTTCAGTATCTGCGAGAATGTCATTCTAAATTAGATCGTACATTAGAGATTAGTTAGCAGCTTCATGATACGCCTACATACCGTAATTTTGTAGAGGGAAGGAATAGCCATTAGTGACAAAAATTCCACTCAGTATCCTGACTTCAGTAGCTGAGAGAATGCCATTCTAAATTTGATCGTACATTAGAGATTAGTTAGCAGCTTCATGA
>BGPR01004643.1:40964-72786 GCA_013235015.1 Araneus ventricosus | reverse complement strand
ATTTCATTCTGATAGTATCACGTCTGATTCTGATAATATCAATATTTTTCACTATGTACGATTAATGATAAAAATAGATACGTTTCCAGTAGGTTTGCTGTATTATAGATTCATATTCATATATAATATATTCTTTTCAGAGTGCATTAATGTTGTGTATAATTGGTGAGAAAAAATAACTATCCTTTAAAAAACAGAAATTTTTTCATTTTCTTACTGAATATACGCCCACTTGATATATTTAGGGTTTAATTTGGTGCATATTTTTATTAACTGTAATTTCTATTTTTTATTCATCTATTTATTTCACAAAATCAGCATTTTGTTGTATTTGTTTTGGCTTAAATGTTTGGAACATACGACGAAGGATATTGTGTTACCTAAAAAATTATCATTGTTTTCAAAGCTCCTCCCCCCAAAGACAATTATTTGGATATCTTAATACGTTAACCAGCAAATAGTTGGTTACAAAGCGCCGATCAATACCACATCAAGAAATTTTCACAGTTTTTGTACTTTCTACTGTCTTAACAAAGAAAAAGAAACACCAATTTTCTATATGGCCAGATTGTTATAAATCATTGCATTATTGTAAAAACAGTAGTTGTGGAATTGTAACAAGACAGGAAGCTGATCCGTATTTATTTAGTTCCATTTTAAGGTAGGACTACGTTCCTCCCTTTGGGATCTCAGGAAGGAATTTGATTCACCCGCCAAAACGCCACAAAAAACGTTGTATGGGAGATCCTCTATATCTCGGTTACTGCATATATTAAAAACATAACTAATGTCTTAGTTTAGAGATAAAGGGTAACAACAGACGTTACAAAAAAAATAATTTGAAAATCGGAATTGTAGTTAAGCGACTACCGGGTCGCAAAGTTGGGCAAAAATATGCATGAATTGGTGACGTCACACGCACGAGGTGCGCGCGCACAATTGGCTGACGCTCTCGCTTGCCACGTTTTCGCGAGCAAGATTTCGTGATTGAATTTTTGTTTCGTGAAAATTTTGTTTCGACAGATTTGATACAATGATGACTCCAAATGTAAATTTACATTGAGGGAAACGCCAACGAGATGCCAAATGAGATGTAGAGAAGCAACAAAAGAAACAGCAGGAAAAGGAACAAAAGAAGCAGCAGGGAGAGGAACGTTCGGTCTCATTTGCAAAAGAGAGATGTAAACGATATTATAAGAATAAGAAACAAAAGAAAATGGTCGCATAGGCAGCAGCAGCTAATTTGCAATTAAACGGAGGTGCTTCAACATCAACAGGTTCGTTCACAATGAGTTCAGGTTTGGGTTTGCCTCTTCCAAATTACAATGTAGAGTGTCTTCGATGAATCGATGTATGGCGAGTAACTTCGAGAAACAAAAGAGTCACGCGAGTAAAGTAGTCCTACGCCTTTAACATCAGAGGCTGTTTGAAAAAGACAGCCTCCCGTCATTAGACATTTAACCCGAGTTTTTTTAGTAGCTTTGCATATGTCTGTTTATTGTCAACATTAACGTCCCTAAAGGAGTCAAGAAACTGTCCGTGCTATGTAGCATCTAATTGTAAGCTCACTTTCTTATTCTTAATTTATATTTGATTTCAACATAAAAATGATGTGGCACATATTCCAACAAAAAGAATTAAAACGTAGCAACCATAATCATTCAGCTTATTGGATTCATTTCCTTTTATATTTACTATCTTAGAGGACTTAGTTTACAGATTTCCAGAAAAACTGGAAATCTGTAAACTAAGAAAAGGAAATTCATTAGGATATTGACTTTGTTTTTCAACAATGCAAGAAATACACGCAAATAAATATTTGTTTAAACAATGAAAACGGTTTGAATTTCATTGCAGCAATGAAAAGTAACATTGTAAGTTATGCGTAAAAATATTTTTTTAAATTCATAAAAATTAGAAAAAAATTATACATCAACTTAATTCATATCATTGAAAAGGTAATAATTTGCACTTTCAGATGGTGTAAAAATGATTTTTGTGCTGTAATATTTTCGGAAGTTATTAAGGAAAATCGCCAAAATTTCGTTTAATTTTTAATGAATTAAAATTCTAATTAAAATTTCTAAAAAAGGGCTCGGAGGTGCATATTCCCACCTTCCAAAGTATGTTTGTGCCAAATTTTGTAGCTCTAGATCCAGCGGCCGGCCCTGTAGGGTGCCAACACAGATACACATTCTCCTTTATTATTAGTAGAGATTAATGGAGGCTTTGTTAAAAATATTTGGGCTAAATGGAGTGAGATGTACAGGGTTATGATTCTATACGGAAATGTTCAAATGCTTTTCAGATTTTCAGAAGAATTATTGTAGATTTTAAGTGGGGGTATAGAAGAGCTGGACGCCATTTTCGGCGGTCCCACGGAGACAAAATATTAGTAACTTTATTTCACGTTTCAAAGTCAATTTTTAAAAGAGGAGCTAAAAAGCAAATTATTGCTATGGGCGCCATTTAAGTTTCCTGCATTTAAGTACAACATGATTGTCTCTAGTCTGATAAATTCAACGTTGTTTTTGGTTCGACTTCTCAAGCGAAATTTTTTTTTCAGCCATTCATTTGAAAGTCAGGGCCAATGAACTTGAGAGCCGCAAACTATCTGCTGGCCCTATCACAATTATAATTGGTTTAAGTTACGTTATAAGTAGTCAAGGTTTCACGAACTACTTCGATAGCAATCAACAACCATGTTTGCTTTCAGAAGACGTTTCCTGATGCTATGTTCTGCTCTTTTAAACATTTATTCAGCGTTCGACGCCCTGTTTGTTGTTCGAAGACAACCGGAACACGTGGTCTCCATGCTGTTTTCCAAGATCCAGCCGACGTCACGGACCGTAGTAAAAATAACTGCCATTTTGCTCAAGAACTGCTGGAGCCCAACCAAAATGGCGGCTACGGGGGTTCCATTCTTCCACGTCACGGCACTGGGGAAGGAAGGGAAGGAGTTCTGTGATGAATGACTCGGGAAAGAAACATCGTCTCAATTCGGCAACTTTCGTTTGGTTTTTGTTCCGAAGACCCGTTCGTTCTTCGAAAAATTGCGTCAGAAGTTGATGCTTGCTTTTTTATTTACCAGGAAAGAGCTCTCGGCAAGGGTTACCATCATCAAAAAATAGCGGAATGATTTGTTGCAAAGTTTTGCGCCAATTAGAAGACCGTGTTATTCCTTTCCAATCATTTTAGCCACGCAGTATTTATATAATTATCCAAAGTTATAATTCATGGAAACTCATTGCTTTTTTCGTGAGGCAAGTTGCTTCCAAGAACAACACGTAGGCAGAGGAAAACAGCCATTCTTTAATTATTTGAAGGTAGGAAATGCTGGGAAGATGAAGCCACTTCCGTTCGAAAATGTTTTTCCAAGCAAGTGTTATTGTCCTGAAGAATTTTTTAAAGGTCGTATTCGAAAGTATGACTTTCGGTCCTTTACAATCCATTAGCCCGCCAACTCGGGTTGAACAATCTTGGGTGTATTCTCGGAGTTTCACAGGTCACGAGCCTTGCAAACTTAACGGTTTTAAAAGTGGAATAACAGAAATAATCTGCAAAATGTACTTCCCTTAGACTATTTCTTGAGATCATGAATACATTATTCATTAATTATTTTAAACTCTATTTTAACGCTAATTTATATGTTACAATGCGATAAATTATTTTAGAGCAAAACGCAATAGTTTGTGTGGGAATTCGATGAATTTTGATTAATTATTTAAAGTAGATATCTCTTGCTTGCTTTCAAATAGTGAACGTACTTCTTGACACTCCATTCTTTTATGGCCTCTTTATATTACCCGTCTTTTTAATAAAAAATTTAGAAAAGCACCCACAAAAATTTGGAGCAGAAATCAGTTGCGCAGCATGTATGCTTTGATCTGAATCTCATTCCAGAGATCGTTCAAACATATATAAAAATTCGCACTGTGTTTATCGATTTCCGTTCTAACCTGTTCGCTTAGCGAGATCGCTACTGCTTCTAACATTCCTTTGATATCCCACTTTCATGTCTCTTGGAACAGTGACAATAGATGGTAGTGAGATACAATCTACACTGTGTCGCTTTGTTTTGCAAAGTATTCGTTATCCAGGCATTATTTATCAAATACTAGCAGTACTCGCACGGCGTTGCCTGTGGCACAATGATTCCAACAAAATAAAAAAAGCCCAAAGTTTTGAAAACGAAATCAAAACACACACACACACATATACAAACACAAACAAAACCAGAAACAAATGCAATAACAATGTGTTTTTAATGTTTTTCTTTCTATGCTTTCTTTTATTAATATATATATATATATATATATTTAACGGATTTCGTTTGTCGTCAGCAGAAAAAAGCACAAATTAATATCATGAGCGAGCTTCTCTTCCTGACGAGCGGCTCTCTATGATATTTTTCAATTTTATTTTGGTTTTTGTCTATTTTTGCCATTTTGTCTTGACTGTTTTTGAGTTTTTGTCTTGTGTTTATAAGTTTGTTTTGATATATATATATGTACTATCAAACGTATAAAACAAATAAATCAAATGATTCTTGGATCAGTAAAATGAAGTAATTAAGAGATTAGCTGACGCAATAAAATGATCGAGAGTATGACGTGACTTTCGCTTGGTACCGCCAGCCAATCGGATAGTTGAAATGTATTCTGGGAACTCAGCGTAACCTTGGGTCGGACGTAAGCTTCTTCGATTCGCATATGCGAGAGAAAATGTTTTGAACTGATCAATAAAAAAATTCATAGAAAATCGGAGAAAAAAGATATTTTAACCATTCTTGTTTTAAAACAGGGATAAATATTCCGATTTTTCCCAAAAAATTTTTGAAAATGATAGCGTTATTAGAAAGTCGGACGCCAGGAAATAAGATTTGAAAGTTCAAAATATAAATAAAAAGTGACTATTATTTAAAAATTTCTCAAAATTCAGTAAATTATGTTAAAAATTCAAAGCAAACTTTATTAGAACAAAAATTGTTTGTTCTATCCGACGGTGCATTGATTGTTTTTCAATGATCATTAGAAAAGATACTACAGCCGTAAACGTGCCAAAAATGACCCAAAACCACACAAAACAATAAATAAAAAACTTTCTAGATTAAATTTTAAAATTCTGGCTTCGAGGTGCATTGAGTCACCATTACGACTACCTGTGTGCCAAATTTCATGGCCGTAATAGTCATGGTAATAATTTAATGTAATTTCATGGCTGTAGATTCGTTTGGACTTCGCACACATACACATGAAAACTTTGAATTTTATAAGTATAGATATGGAGATGGCATAGAGATGGGTTATGCTAAAATGATCAAACATTTTGGATTTGAGGGGAAAGTCCAAAATTTTTACAGCTTGTCCCGAATTGAAAAAGTGTACCGGATTTGTTTCAAACTGTAACTAAATGCACTGGATTATCATAAATTTTATTTATAAGTAAGTAGCTTATATTAAAAATCTTAATTAGATTTAGTTTTATAAATGTTAGTGTAAAACATAGTTTAGAATTCCCAACTTTTTAATGTATATATATAAAGTGACTGGACAGTCTCAATATTCCATTCTATGCCTAAGACTGAAAAAGCGTCTGAAGTTTGAATTAAATATGACAAATTGCTTCAATTTTTACGTATTATTAAATAGCTAATATGTAAAAAAATCAATTAATTTTTTTTAAAAAATTGGCTTCTGAAGAGTTCTCCTTCCGAACTTTAACTCTTCCTAGAATACGGTTATCCTAATATAACCATTGCGGATGAATCAGCCTGAAGTTAAAATAGGAAACACAGCAGCAAAATATATTATTTATGCTACTTCATCTCTTTCTGCTTTTTTAAATTATTAAATTTTTTAAATTTTTATTTATTTATATGCTTTTTTCACTTTCTTCCAATACCTGTTTCTAGCTAGCGTCTTGGATTGCGTGCCCGGATTCTTACATTGTCCCGGATTCAGGGCAGCATTATCAAATAGGCAAAGTAGCCAACTGCCTAGGGGTCCGGCAACTTTAGGGGGCCCATAGTCTTCGAGATATTTTTGCGCTATTTTCAGGGTAATTTAATTTTGTGTTTTCATTTGATTAACAAGGGCCAATTATTCGAACATTTTCAAATTAGAATCAAGTATCGTTTAAATCTCAATCCATTATTCTTAGGATTTTGTTTTCATGTTTTCAAATTTGTTTGCAGATCAGCGTGGTCCAAATTTTTGCAGATGACTGACCGTCTCACAAGTCAACAGCCTTGGCAAACTTTGTATTTGAGTGTTTAGAAGGAATTAAAATTGTTTTTGGTTAATTTTTAAAATTACTTTCAAATTTAAATTTTTATGCGTGAGATACTGAAACCAACTCTCTTGTAGGTAACCTGCAATTAAATGTTTTGTTATTTCAGTTTGGAATAATACAGGGTGATTTTTTTTAAACAGACACTACTCAGAGCCATCTGTATCTCGAACTATCAGCTCAAATGCCACCAAATTTGGTAGGGAGACAAAAGACGGCATGGAGAAAAAGATTCTGTAATAAAAAAAAATTAGTTCTGAAAGTCGCCGATGGGGGAAAAATATGGCTCTGTTGTCGTCTACGGAACTGAGAATTAGACAAATGAATAACAAAGAAATTTCAGTGCAAAACCGCTTTAATACATCAAATAAACTGCCCCAAAGGGTTACACAGATGAAATTGCAGGGCGCCATAGTACTTTATTCAACAAAATTACTTCCTCGGCCTGGGCATGTGATGACACTTCAATGTGACCACTCTTCTCGTGGACCACACATTGCATCCTGTACCCAACATTCTCCACGTCCATTCTCCGAGGATATAACCTCATGCGACTTTTTCCTGCAGGGTTATTTGAAGTCTAAGGTCTATCTTGGTGGGGTCCCGACGTTGACGACCTTAAAGGACGACATATTACGGACTCTGCTGAGCATTCATGGTGACACGTTACTTTCGGCCGTCGAGAATGTTGTGCACAGGATGCAATGTGTGGTCCAGGAGAAGGATGGCCACATTGAAAGATGTCTGGTGCTATGGTGCATTGCAATTTCATCTCTATAACCCTTTGGGACAGTTCATTTGCTTTATTATGCGGTTTTGCACTGATATTTCTTCTTTGTTATTCATTTGTCTAATTCTCAGTTGCATAGACGACAACAGCGCCACATTTTTACCCCATCGGCGACTTTCGGATCTAATTTTTTTAATTACAGAATCTTTTTCCCCATGTCGTCTTTAGTTTCGCTTCCAAGTTTGGTGAGATTTGAGGTGATTGTTCTGAGTAGTGTCAGTTTAAAAAAAGTCACCCTGTATTTATTTCTTAAAAACCGTTTATATAGAGATTAAATTAAAATCAATAAAAAATATACAGTTTTAGAACTTTGGAATGGGAAAGGGGACCCCGAAACTTGCGTCGCCTAAGGGCCCCTAAAGATCTTAATCCGGCCCTGCCTGGATTGAAGTTCTGAAAGCCTGGTCATTTTAGTAAAGCCAAAATTACCTCTCCGCGCTTGCTTCTCTTGTATAACAATTCCTTTCGAAGATGAGGGGCAAAAAATAAGTTTGTTAGAGCGACCACCATAATCGTCATCGTAAAGTGTCTAAATTTGATTCATACCTCTCTCCTCTGTCATCGGCAGAGGGGTGCGATTTACGTCTTCTCTCTCCGCGCCAGAGATATCGCTATGCATTTACGAGATCGCTGCGGATAACAGATTTGGCAAGAGGGCAGCGGTCGAATGTCAGAACTTTTGAGGAAGAGCAGGCTCTTGAGATTTATGTGAAGGTTCTGCGAGTAATGACGGCGAGAAAGAAGGAGTGGACAGCTCAGCTTGCTGGTGGATTCAGGAGGGTGTTCGAGAAATAAAACTTGTCGATGGAGCCCGTCTGTCTCTTTAAACACCATTCTGGTACAGTCCGTTCTGTTAAACCTACGAGGTCAATTCGGATAATAAGTACGTTTGATGATCATTGTCAGCCATTTGTAGATACAGAACTTTAATTATACACATTAGAAAACTACAACAGAACATTACTTTTCGACGTAATCGTCATTCAAACTCCAATTCGTATTATGTTTTATAAGGTTTGAAATTCCTTGTTTAAAAAATATTAGCAGCCAAGGAATCAAGCCACCCAGTAGCAGCATCGAGGAGCGCTCTGTCATCGTCGAAACACTGCAACACAAGCCTCTGTTTCGTGCTCTTGAAAAGCTGATAGTCACTTGGTGCTAAATCTTAGCTTTAGGGGAGATAATCCCCACGGAACTGCTTCAAAATTTATTGGGTGCATCTAATGGAGCCTTATCATGAAACAAGACCACACCGGAACTCAAAATGCCTCGACATTTGTTTTGGAGTGTTCATCCGAGCCCGTAAACATTGCGCAGATCGCGTTGAAACGTAGCTTCCAAAATATTTTTCTCTCACAAATATTGTACTACTCCTTAAACATATTTGGAAGGATTTGCTATTTCGGCGTTCGTTTTCATTTGATCTAGGGGGCGACTCAACTGCAACACAGGCTTTTAATTCCATACCTCAGTGTCTAATCTGTGCCACGGAAATGATGTTGCTTTCCCCAAATATTATTCACACATGCGCAAACGGAGCTTATTTTCCGAACTAACCTCGTATTTAAAGTGAGCAGATGTGCCGGGTCAGCCGGGACAGTCTCGATTTAAAAACTTTTCGTCCTTGGAGAAAAAAACGCCCTGGATTTGTCCGAGTCGGAAAAAATAAATAAACAAAGAGAGAGAGGAAATAAGTTGTTGTTTATAAATGTTTTATAAAAACACGCGAATTAATGATTTTCAAGCAAACAGTGGCCAGAACTGAAAATTATAGGTGTTTTTATTTATCTTTCCCTAGCTTCTTCAATTAGGAATTTATCATATTTCAGTTGCATTAGTTAAAAATGTGCACATAAGATTTAGCCGGGATCATTAGAGACTGAGATTAAAATATGGGCGTCTTAGGAGCTATTAAAATATGGGCCAAGGCAAAAAGCGAAAAAGCACACGCTCGCAGTTGATGGGTTTAGTTTATTATAATAACGTCCCGTTTTTGAAGTAACGCGAGGGATATTTTAGTACAGAACTCGTAATTCTGAATTACGGTCAGATGATGAGGACGACACCTGAGATGGCACCCCTCTCCAAACTTCCACACCATACCATTCCGCACTACTCCTTCCTGTTGTAGGCCTTAAACCCTGCAGGGGCGGAGTGAGTTCTGGGCGCCACACCAACAGGAGGGCGTTTGGCCCCCTACGTATGATTTAGCGTGTAACAGGCCCACACATACGGCGGATCTTCAATAGAATCGGGCCTTTCACCCTCTTTACCACTAAGTAACCGAGGCCCCACAAACTGGTGGGAAGACCTTCGAGGGAATGCATAGTTGCAACTCATTTGCTGAATCGACACATTATCGAAATGGGGTTTGCGATGAATTTTTAAGAGAGTGATCTCAGTATTTCAAAGCAATACTTGTAGAAAACTGAAATCGAAACCATTTTATTTAGGCTTTAAATATCCGCGCTCACAAAAAAGATTACCTCGTGCGTAATCTCCTATATAATTGAATCTTGGAACGCAATTTTTAGATATATAGATACCCATTATTGTTTTCCACTAGAATGGTCATCGTACTATCTTTGCATATATTAAGTACTAGCCGCCTTCGGCGACCAGCTTGTTCGCTGGGCATATAATTTAAGTGAATTTCTTATGCATAATTTGATTTTCATGGTTCCCTTAACAAAGTAATTTTAAATAACTACTACATAAAATACGTATACTATCTCTGCATATATTAAGTATTTGATTTATTTTCTTACATAACAAATTAGAGGCTGGTAAAATAAAAAAAAATGGCTATGAAAAAATATGAATGTATAAGCGAAGAGAAAAAATTATGCTTATAAAATTGACGATTAAAAAATATTTGGGTAAATGCACACATCGCAAACATTTTCTGAATGTTTGCTAGACTATCTATGTAGGACTAAGAACTATTTGTCACTTGTTAACTTCAAGGATAAAACAAATGTCAACGGAGGCAATAATGCTCACATGATAAACGTAAAGTAACCCTCGCCAATTGCAATTTTGAATTTAATGCGCATCATGAAATTGTCATTCGTAGCAGTTCGTAACAAGTATCAACGGAGGCAATCATGTGCATATGGTGATCCTCGCCAATTGCAATTTCGAATTTATTGCACATCATTAAATCGTTGCGTAACGGTAATAATTTTTTTTGAAACCTCTCCATATTTTCATCAATAATATAATTCAACTTTGTATAATGCAGCTTAAATTACGTTTTTTGGTTTCTTTTTATTGGTTCTTAAACCCTATATAATTTATTTAATATCGTTTTCTGTTTACAAAGAACATAGAGAGTAAGTCTAACCATAATTAAATCGGTATTCTTCAGCACTTATTATATATTCACACACACACAGTTAATTTTACGTAAATCTCTAATGCTAATAAAGATGAATATATCTATGTGTGTCTGTTGGCGCTCTACAAGTCAGACCATTGAACCTACAGCTACCAAATTTGGTACAGGTATACTTTGGAAGGTGGGAATGTGCACCTCGGAGCCATTTTTTTTTTCAATTTTTTATTCAAATTTTAATTATTTAAAAATTAAGCAAATTTTGGCCGTTTTAGGCCATTTTTTCGAGAATAACTTCCGAAGTAATTATCGCACGAAAATTATTTTAATACCATTTTAAAGTGCGAATTTTCACCTTTCTAATGTTGCTAATTTGAAATATGTATGTTAGTTAGGCGAATTTTAAAATTTTTTTGAAAGCGTCATCTATTGCTCGCAAATCGTTGAATGTCACTGAATGGCCAACACCCCTAGAGGACAAGGTCACGGAAAGTTGAACTCTCCATGGAAGTAAGGGAGAAAATTGCCCCCTTTTACCCTTCTTCGGGATGACGTGGGAGCACTTCGCCTGTACCCGAACTGTCGCCTGTAGCGAGATTCACAGTTCTCTACTGCGAAAGGTTTTTTTCCCCTCTAAATTTTAAATTATTATTTTTTACAATTTTCAAACATTTTAAATCCATTTTACGCGTAAACCACTTCTAATCCATTTTGAAATGTGGAAAGTGACCTTTTCTCTGGTATTAAACTTATTGCTATGCCACTTTTTTGCGTAATTTTATCAAACTTTTATTCCTGTTTCAAATTATACGTGCTTTACCAATCATTCAACAAACTCAATGAGAATACCACAATCAGAGCGAAACAGATAATGAAATATCAAAATTAAAAAAGAATATACCAAATGATTGATAATATTTTAAAGACTGTCTAATATTTGCTCGAATTATAGAGTTTATTACATTTTTTATTTCAAAAAAATTCCCTTTTTATTCTTATACCATTTTTGTTAAAATTAAAGCGCATTTCAACTTGTAGCAACAATTTCAAATTAATATTTGAGCATAAGCAGCTAAAAACTGCTTTCATTTACTGTTCTCTAAATTTTAAATTTCATTTACAAACTGTAAACTTAGAACTTTGAATTTATGCATCTAAAGATGATCTTTTTGTACTATTTCATTTTGGATGCATTTTTATTTCATTTTTGATTTTGGAACTAATTGTTTCATCTAAAAAATAGATGAAAAATTAATTTTTTATGACAATTTACTTCATATATAATAGTCATTTGTTTATGTTTTCAGTTTTTTTTAATGACAGTTTATTACGTTTAAAAATTAAAAGCGGAAATTTGCTTCTTCGGGTAAATAGCTTTAATTAAAAATTATTAACATTAAATACAACAATAATAACTATTTCAAACATCCTACATATTTGCATTTTGTTGATATACCTGAATCATTTTAAGTTATAAGTTTTAATATGGGCGAACCAGCTGGTCGCCGAAGGCATAAAATTATTTATTTTTTTGAAAGTTCCATAATAAATAGGTATACCATTATGTTGGTTAGCATTATTGGAATTAGCCTAAAAGTACACAGAGTCTGTTGTAGGCTTAAAAGATTCCCATCGAATTTCTATGATTTTAATAACTCAGATTGGAAACTTGAAAAAGGTTTTCACGCGAAATGTTTTTCTCTTTCACATTATAACAGCGCAAAGCCAAACAATAATTCATTTTTTCAATTCAGAAACGTTTTGAAAAATGTAAACAGCGTAAGATGTTAGTGACAGATTAAATGATACAGATGCATTGTTACATGACATGCGCAGTTACGTTTGTCGTGATTCAGACGTCACATGAGTTGACTCAACTAGCTCTTAAAAGCACCAGCGGTATAATCGATTTGGAATCTTCAACCACATAATTATGCAATCGTCCGGTTGCCTTGTGTTCTTTTGACATTGGCCCCTACTACAAAACAAAAGGCTCGCGCAACAATAGTGAAAACTGTAGGGTGCCTTTTTCGATTTATAATTTTAACCCTCTAAGCGTTTTGTACGTATTTTTCCGTTTCTCACACTGATTTCAAAAGAAGATAATTTATGTTTGTATCTATAATTTATTTAACTACCATGGATAAAATATTCTTAAAATTTCAGAGACTTGATTAAACGCATAAAAGATCCAATTATTCACTTTAAAAGCAAATGTTTAAGATTTTAAAGCTAGTGCATCAAAATAGCAAACTGCTTAGAGGATTAATTAATTCTTAGTAGTAGGTACAATAGAGTCATTCCACGCACATTAGATATACCTCAAATGCGCAGCTCCAATTTAATTTTGGAATCCAGTGGGTATTTTGTAGGATGTAAAAGGACGTGACGTCATAGCAATTAAATGTAAGATGGCATGCGCAGTTATGTTTATTATGCGTCTGTGTTATCGGCATTGAATCTAGGATTGGAACTGATTTTGTTACACTCCAGGTATAAGTTGTATAGGCCCCTTTCTTGATACTATTTCTTAACAAAATAATAGTTTCTATTTCTCTCGAAATTAGTTTCGTCTCTGACGATGAAAATCATTTTAAAGAAGCCCTGAAAGAACCGTTAAATACTTCACCCCAATTAAAAACTAATTAATGACCAAAAATTAATAGAAATAAATATATAGCACGAACTTTAGTCATCAAAAGTAAATTTTTACGTTTCCTCCTTTTTATGACTTGATATTTTTGGAGTTGCCCACCAACTATTAGACAACATCTCTGCAACTGACGTCTGCATTTTAAATGGCGCCAAACCGTTTTTTAAAAACCGCCTCGACTAGACCGAGGGTGTTTTAAATAGGCATCAGTCAAGGGTCTGTATTTGTGTTGGAGTGATGCTTCAATGAATGAGTTCACATGTGTCACGCTGCTTCGTAATAGAGGCGATACAGTAATGGAGTAAACAGCAGGGACGGCCCACAGTTTTTCCTTCTGATAAATAGGTAGTGCTTCGTCAAGGCTGTCGGAGATATGCCGGTATGAAGCGACTAATGCTTAAATGTAAACCTTTATTCGTGAATTCACAAGGCAGTTTATATTATAACACTGCATGACAAGTAGGCATACTAGCCAAATATTTGTGCTTTTGAATAAATAAAGTAGAGGACCCTCAGGTGAAGAATCTTTAATTAGTCTATACCACGCCTTTTGAAACCGTGGGTCGTGACATCGAGTGGAGTTATGTATAGGGTTGCCGTACGTCCTGTCACCGTATTTCACTACTCAGTCTTGTGTTATTATTCGTCTCGTTTTTGTCCGTTTTCTCCCTAAGATTATTTCGAGAAAAATAAAGCCAGCAAAAACTGCGAAGAGACTGTGAAATTGAGTATGGAAGAGAAATATCTGAAGTGCTTTGCAGAGACAAAGTATATTGATTATAAGTCATGTCTGATAAAGCTATGCGAATATGTATTTGTCATTTCAGCCCACAATGCAGATGAGGAGAGAATATTTTCCTTACTGTTAACTCAATGGTCGGACGAAAGAAACAGGTTGTCAGTGGAGACAATTAAAGCCATTTCGATTGGTCATTATAATTTTAAAATGACTTGTGTCCAACTTTATAATTATGTGAAAGAAGAAAATGATATAATTAAGAAAGTAGAATCGACTTTAAAATATGACTGGGCTAAAAAGGATTAGTCTTGCATCTTTTTTATTCCGCATGTTCATTTTATTCGATTGATTAATGTTTATTTTATCAGAATAAAATAAACCATTGCCTACTCACTTTCATCATGTTTTATTTATTGAAAATTATGGCAATCCTACTTATGGATAAAGGGACCGGATTTTTCGAACTTCAGTTCGGGACTCATCAGAACCCGAGCGCAAGATCCGGCACGCTGGTTACGGAAAGGGGAAGGGATCTTGGTCAAAATAATAATAATAAACCAGCGGGAGTGGTCTCCTCTAAACTTTCTCGTATACTCCTAACACATATAGAGAAAAAATAAGCTAAAAGGCAGTGAAACGAACAAGAACCCCTAGCGTAGTGGAGGGAAAAAAATAAGAGAAACATCATACCACGATTTCCAAAGGTCGTCCAACGCCGAAGTGGAATTAAAAGCCGGCGTGATCACCAGTAAGGCTGGGTGTAAGATAAAGAACGAAATTTGCAATTTGAACGCCTTTTTTAACCGATTGTCACAAGAATTAGACACAAATCTATCATTAAGGTAAGAAGGCCACATACCAAATTTCATTCACCAAAGTAATTTTTTAAAGAAGTTATTGCGTTCAAAAGTATGAGATTATACAGACAGATAGTCAACCCGTTGACGGATTCAGCCCAAAATTTCATACGGACCTACATTCCTGATGATAAAACCGTGTACCAAATTTTATGTATCTAGCTATTCAAGTTTTTGAGTTATAGTGTTCACATGAACGCAGACAGACAGAAAGACAGACTTCCCGTAGACGGTTTTTGTACAGAATGTGTCAGAAACCTCCAAATTATGTGTAAAGAGCACATACCAAATTTCATCCCCGTATCTCTAATAGTTTTCGAGTCATCGTGTTCACAGACAGACACACGGATACACAGACATAATTCCAAAATTGTGTTTTTCGGAATCAGGGAGGTCTAAAACGTGGAAATTCGTCAAAATCTCGAGTTCGAATTTTTTGATGATTACAGTACTTTCTCTTTGTATACTTCGTATATGAGAAAGTAAAAATGAAGCAGGAGAGAGCAATTTGCAAAAAAATCTGCCGGTTAAAACCGAAAGCTTGTTTTTTGTTTTGATTAACCAGTTTTATTCGGTTGTTCTTTTGGCCCGGTTAAAATCTTTTTTTTAATCCAATAACCGGGTAAAAAACCCTGTCAAATCAGCTTTGGAAAAGAGGTAAATTAAAGAAATCAGGTCACTACAATTCAGTGGGCGGTGGTTTTTTAAAGATAAAATCTGAATTAATCTTTCTACAATTATAGCAAATTTATTTAATATGGTTAAATAATATTGTTACAAAAAACAGTCCAACACGCAGGATAATGGAGAATGAAGGTTTATTCAAAAATGTGCAGGAAAACACGTAGCACAGGTACAGGAAACACTAGATCTTGCACAGATTAGTAACGTAAACAGACAGCAATTCACAGGTAATAACAGTTCAGTACTTTGAGATTTAGCAACACAAACAGTCAGCAAATCATTAATAACGACAATAACAGCACTTTCAATAACGCTTAGCTCACCGGCTTCCTAGCTCGCACTGCGGACGAAAGTCGTTCCAGTGGATCAACACACCACTACTCAATGCCACTCGGCGTATAACAGCTTATTAGCTCACACAGCGGATAGAACTCAAAAGACGCTCGCACTCCAAGGCGATCCCAGTCGATCAACACGTGGAAGTCGATCAACATTCACTCACTCCGTGATCAAAGCCCACTCCTTATATAGTCTTCCCCGGTAGGCAGTGACGTCACATGGAATCATCTAGTACATTCAAGCGTATCTCCTCTCCTAATAGAGATATCGAGAAAATTCCAGCACCTTTGAGATCCCATATTTCATCGTTAAAGTCTCCAAATTTGTCGCCAAGGTCCGGGGCCCAGGCCCGGCTGCTGCCAGTATCCCATACTTGTCCCTGCAAAACTCTCTTCCCAAACATAAGTCTAACATTGCTGGGAAGCGACTTTCCATGTTTGTAACTATATACACTGGCATACAAAAGTTAAGGAACATTTCGTAAAATGCGAGAAATTTGCAATTAATACGAAAACTATGTTTCAAAATCAGTTCTGGAGAATCGTGTGACATTCAATAGAGTAGCATATACATATTACAGTGAAGATTCGGTCACGAAGGCAATTAGGGGGACCACCAGAAAGGGATGAAGGCGAAAATGGAGTTTCACCCATCCTGTTTCACAGAAAGCTGATAACGAGATGTAACCTTTATGAATGATTATGGTTTAATGTGCATAATATTTACATGCATTTTCTTAAGCATAGCACAAATATTCGGGACGATATAAATGTTTCTTTAAAAAATCCCAAATATTTCCTCATGTGTTTTGCTTATAACATGCAGAGTTTTCATTCAAATTATTCGAAATTCGCAGAACACTTGACAATACGTTACAAAAGTATTGTATTAAACTTTGAAGTAAATACGTCGAATATTACAGGAAATATGAGTGTTTGTACTAAATAATTGTTTACTGCGCATGTGCGAGACGCAGCGGAATTTTCCTTTCATAACTTCAAAGCCAGATATACAGAGCAACATTTAAAAAAAAATTATAGTTGAATCCCATTAAAATTCAGAAAGCTGTCGGCATTTCAGTGAGGTGAATTTCAATTTCTCTTCAGGAGAAGCTAAATGATGAGGGTTCTTGTACAAACTGATATTTTAAAAATTTGAATCTTCGAACAGTAACATCGAATTTTAGTAAAATTGAATATCCTGAATATCATGAACACTTATAAATTAAATGCATTATTTAAAATGCATTTTCTCGAATACCATTCGAAGATTAAAGTTTAAAAAATATCAGTTTGTTCAGGAACCCTCATCATTTAGCTTCTCTTAAAGAGAAATTGAAATTCACCTCACTGAAATGCCGACAGTTTTCTGAATTTTAATGAGATTCAACTGGAATTTTTTTTAAAGTTGCTCTGTATATCTGGCTTTGAAGTTATGAAAGAAAAATCCCGCTGCGTCTCGCACATGCGCAGTAAACAATTATTCAGTACAAACACTCATATTTCCTGTATTATTCGACGTATTTACTTCAAAGTTTAATACAATACTTTTGTAACGTATTGTCAAGTGTTCTGCAAATTTCGAATAATTTGAATCAAAACTCTGCATGTTATAAGCAAAACACATGAGGAAATATTTGGGATTTTTAAAGAAACATTTATATCTTCCCGAATATTTGTGCTATGCTTACGAAAATGCATGTAAATATTATACACATTAAACCATAATCATTCATAAAGGTTATATCTCCTTATCAGCTTTCTGTGAAACAGGATGGGTGAAACTCCATTTTCGCCTTCATCCCTTTCTGGTGGTCCCCCTAATTGCCCTCGTGACCGAATCTTCACTGTAATATATATATGCTACTCTACTGAATGTCACACGATTCTCCCGAACTGATTTCGAAACATAGTTTTCGTATTAATTGCAAATTTCTCGCATTTTTCGAAATGTTCCTTAACTTTTATGCCAGTGTATATTAGCAACACTGTGCTAAGTATGAAAGGCGGTGTATCAGTCATCCGAACGGTTAAGTTTTCGTGGTAATCGTTGAAATGTAATACTTCTTATTCATTCAGTACCAACAATGCATAACTCCCACATGTTGGAGTTTGTTAAATTGCCCTATAGCCTGCCGAGTCCTGTAACCTACCACATGTTATTTGAGTAAAACTGTCATTTCCATTAATTGCTCAAGTCTCAGCCCATCAGTGGTGTAGTCGCAAAATAAACAGTGCCAAGACGCTCTAAAAGCTGTACCAAAACGCTCTACCATGGTGACAAAAATCGCTCTCTTTCTAGAACGTTTTCACAACTTTTTATTATTTATTTCTCGCAAAAAATGTGTCGGAACGGCGTTCCAGTGCGTATTATTGTATAGCAACGGATTCAGAAACCCTCCGCGCTTTTGCGCATGCGCAGGGTGGAGTTATTTTCATCAAAATAGGGGGAAAGTGAAGAATGGAAGTTTAAAAATAATTAATCTAAAAATGGTAAGAATACTTTTAAAAAAGTGTGATGAAAATTTCAAACTGATATCGCAGCTCAGTCAATGGCTACAAAGTTAAAAAAACAACTTCGTACCTATTCATCAAAAACTATAGTAGGTAAACTTTTGGAAGAGAATTGACTCGATGTGCTTCATTCTCCAAATTCTCTTCATAACCGAGTAACAACATCACAGTTTCATTAGATAAACTTGACGATAAGATTCTGTATCCAGATGCATATCTTTTAACCTGCCGCGTTGTTTTGTTTCACTTCCTGGGGTTGATCGTGATCCCTGCCCTTTGGAGACCAGCTGCCAAGAAATGTTTGGCACACAAAAAATGTTTGAGTAACAGTTGTGACTGATGTCAGTGTGTCTATGTGCCAAGAAGCAGTTCGTTGACTCTCCGAGAAACTAGCATCAGAATAAAATACGTCGGGAAAGGTTTTGAAAGTGAAACAAATTCAGTAATTAGTCGTCCGTTGTCTTCCGAAGGTGCCTTCGTTTCATACCAACAATACTTGGAGTCAGTGCCAAATGATTTTCAAACGAGGGAGATTTAACGGAAGAAATATGAATCAGCATTTTGCAGATTTTACCGCCTTTCCCTTTTATTAATTTCTGCGACTCTTGCAAAAGGCTCGTTACTTTTCAAGAAAGCAAGCTCATGCTAGATTTTCAAATACAATGGACTAGAACTATAAAACGCTGTTATGTTTTCTGCAATTATCTGGAATGATTCTGCAAGCATTCTGCTTTAAGACACTCATAAATCTTATAAAATAAGTTTGAAACATCTTCATTTTGTTAGTAGATGTCAACAAAATAAATAGCTAACTCATGGTTATAAGTTATCATTTATTTTAAGATGATACTGCTGAATAGCAATAGGGTTTTATCCTTCCATGTTTGTCGCATTTAAGGCAACACTTGTTTTGAAATTTTGTTGAGAAATTGTAAATACTTCCGTAAGAAAGTAATTATAATAAAATAGTATATTGATGATTGCTTTCAGAAAGTAATTTGAATTTAAATTAAATTACTTAATGTGAATTTAATAATTATCACTGAATTCAAATTTTAATTTTTATAAATTTGAGCATTAGACTGCATACAATATAAAAATAGAATTCTCCTTCAATCTTGTGATAAAAAATAGAGTGTGGCATAGCAAACAGAAACGTAAAAGTTTTCTTGCAAATATCTCTTAAAATATTTGTTAACTACACATTTTTTGAGAAAAAAATTTAGCGTGTAATATATGTGAGTTAAATATTTTGGAAATTTCTTACGATGATAGAAAATTCTCCAGAGTGTACCATAACAACATTAATTGCACAACATATTCTTTATTGACTGATAATATTGTTTATTTTTATTGCTCAGTTAGAATTTTTTTTTATTAAATGCAGGAAAGCAACCACTTATAAATTTAAATTGTTTCATCTAATAATTACAGAGTTCTTAAAATTTACATTAAATTGAAATGTTTTTTCCTGATTTTTTCGTCACTCATGATTTTAAAGTTAAAAACAACGCAATGAATTTAGATAGAAAAGTTCAAAACTAATTCTTTTTTTAATATTGTAATAAATAAGAATAAAGTCTAGTGCAGTAAAATCCAGTTCAAAGTAACTTAAGTCCTTCATTTGAAATTTTCACATTAAGAATTATTACGACTTAATTACATCTTACGACTGATTACGACTTAACTTCAATGGCCTTAATGCCATTGATGAAATATTCGGACCGTTACTGAATTTCGAGGTCTTCCAAGTTTTCATAATCCCTAGAATTAATTGAATTAGCAGTTTGAAGAAGGGATCCAACAAACCGAAACGCCCACACCGTGCACAAAACGTGTTATCCTATAGATGTCTATTGTTAAATGTATAAAAAAGGAAAGAAGATCGCTAAGTAACTCACTGGTGTAAAGAATGTCTAATAAAAGTTAGGTTAAAAAACACTAAATGAGGAAAATAGGAAGTTTTTTTTATTTCCGCGAGAAAACAATTTTTGGATCTGTTCCCTTCTTCAGTTAGTGATTCAATTAAGTTTATCCGTGTTGCATATTAATTAGTGAATCAAGACTGAATTTAGGGACATTTCCAAAATTATTTTTTTAATATTGGTTCTGTAGTCTTGTGAAGAGATCTACACTATTGCGATGTATTTGAGAGCCGTGCTTAAGAAATGTATGCAATACTGAGATATATTCTTCTCCTCGCCTATAATAAACTCTATCCTTCTTTCCTCTTTAGGTAGGCAAAGACATCCCCCACCCAGGCATTGATGCTACACAAGATGAATCCCAGTTCCGCTACCACAAATACTACCAGTGGGTGTGTTTCATGCTGTTCCTGCAGGCCACTTTCTTCTACATTCCTCGATGGCTGTGGCGCATGTGGGAAGGGGGCAAGATACAGGCCCTCATGATGGACCTGGACGTAGGCATGCTTGGTGAAGCAGAGAAGAAACAAAAGAAAAAGCTTCTTGTCGACTACATCATAGCCAGCTGGAAGACACACGACTGGTACGCTGGGAGATACCTCATCTGTGAGATTCTTGCCTTCCTCAACGTCATCGGACAGATGTTCCTCATGAACACGTTCTTCGACGGCGAATTCATGAACTACGGACTCGAAGTCATTGACTTTATAAACACTGATCCCGAGGAAAGGATAGACCCTATGATCAGGATTTTTCCGCGAGTCACCAAGTGCCGATTCCAGAAGTATGGACCATCAGCCAACTTGGAGACCCACGATGCCTTATGTGTCATGCCCCTAAATATCATCAATGAGAAGATATACATATTCTTGTGGTTCTGGTTTGTCATATTGTCCATCCTAACTGGATTCGTGCTTATCTTTCATGCTGTCTTGTTCGCTTGTCCTCCTGTTCGAGTATACGTGCTGAGCATGAGGTTCAGATTCGCGCACATGGAGAACTTGCATACCTTGGTTCGGAAAGGCTCTTTCGGAGACTGGTTTCTCATCTACATGCTAGGGCAGAATGTGGATGCCATCATTTTCAAGGAATTAGTGGCAGAGATTGCAAAGAAAGTGACCACTGAACCCAAGGAGGGATTATGACCATGGAGTTTGAGATTAGAGAAATTTGACTTTAAGACAGTTAAGAAAATAAAGGGACGTAGCATACTGTATAATATTGTTCTAGTGAGTGAAATTGTATTCGAGATTTGTTCACTGCCACATCACAACTAGCAACTTTTTCTTTCTTTTTTTCTATTTATTAAATGGTTGACCCATTTCTACTATTTGATTTCGTGTATTGTCTGTATTTTGTTACATTATTTACACTATCGCTACATTCATTTTTGTAAATCGCCTTTGTAGCTTGTGATTTTCACAACACAATATATTCAAAGCAATTAATGATCTCAAAAATATTTAAATCATGCTATTAATTTAAACTAAATCTAAGAGGTATAGCTTCTATAAACTGTGTCAAAATGAACACAATTATACAATTAGGAATCAACTATTATTTTATGGTGTTCGGATACGCTATTGGAAATTGTGCTTAAATGTGTGTAATTTACTTTTCAACTCTAATTATTGCATTGTAAGTCCCAATAATAGTACTTACAACACAATAATTAAATTTAGAAAGATACAGCATTAGAAATGTCTCTGCAAAGATTTGCAAAAAAAAAGAAAAAAAAAAAAAAGAAAAGATAGGCTAATATGTTATGTTCGTAATATTTTAGAGATGACTCAACATTGTATAACAGCTCCAAGTTATTCTACAAAATGGATTAGAATATTAAATTAGATTATTATTAGATTAGATTATTATTTAAAAATCTAAATCATAGGAAATGCATATAAAACTTTAGCAACTGAAAATAGAAAGTTGATTTTTCTTCAATTCGATTATGAACAAGCAGTAAAAAATATTAAGTGAATGCGTTTCGCCAAAGAAAAAAATATAAAGAAGTTTTGAAACAAATAATTCATTAACAAGGTTTAAACACATCAGAAATTTAAATTCTATAAACATGCATAAAGTGTTGCCACTTAATATTCCAATATTTCATTTTAAAGGAGTCAGTGGATATAAACAGAGATATTGTCTTCCAGCAGCACGGTCTGGCGAAAAGTTTAAAATGTTCTTTCTTCGGTGGGAGTAAATCACGTTTCCTGAGAAGCAGAAGGCCGCGAAACAAGGAACACAGAAGAATTATTTTCAGCAAAGGAAGAAAAGAAATTCTATTAATATCCCGACCAGCCCTAAGGAACGAGCCGTTCGACGCAAAGTGTCGTGACCGTGTTTGGGTAACACTGTCACAATATTCGTGCAGACAGTTTCTGTGAAATAAACTGTTTTTTCCGTCGATTCGAGCACTGTTATTTCCAAAGTTAGTTTAATCGAACTAGGATTTGAAAATATTAATGTCAGCAAATAGCAAATTGCTGAGTTGTTTCTTTATAATTCTTGTATAGTAAAAAGGGGAATGCCCTCGAACTTGGACCACCTGAACATTTTTTTAATGTACAGGGATAGAGAAGTAATTCTAATAAACAAGTAGTAGAATTTTTTGTTGTTTATTTGTCTTCAAAACAATGTAAATAACTTTTAAAAAGAAAAACTTAAACCCTTTATTTACCAAATTAACTTACCAGGAACTTTTGAATTTTAATTTTGCATCAATAAGTACTCTTCCAGCAGATTAGCTCCAGTAGAGAGTGAAAAACTTTTTAAATTAAATAACTTAATTAATTAAATTAATAATTAAAAAATAATTACTGACTTCAGCTGCGAGCTGTTGGAACTAAATGTAACTTGTCCTTGTGAATACCATCAGGAAAAAAGGTCATATAACGAAGATATAACTGTGATTTAAATGGCACTTTTAAGTGCCATCGAGATACAAAGGGTTAAAGTAGAAATAAATAGCATGAAAAATTGTGTCATCGGTCCAAGTAAGGAAACCGGTTTCCCAGATAGAACCACCGTTTCTTTAAACACAATTAAACCAAAAGTATTTTTTGATTCTCAAGTTCACACCGGATGGCAATGTATGAACCCAAGTACGACATTTTATGCACTGTATCACTTCCTCTTCTCCCTTTGTATTGTAAAAAAGGTATTGAATTTATTTTCATTGAAATATGTAGATTTTATTATTGACAAAAGTAAGTTTTATATGAAAAACTTTGAAGTAAATCCTTTAATATGTTTTTTATAAGTAAGTTTCAAAAAACAAGCGTCCAAAAACAAATATGAGCCACTGTATTAGTCATTTGTTATAATATTTAATGGATATATCTAAATGTAAACACATTTGAATCGATTGATGTTAAAAGGGGACTTTTGCATTCTCGACGGAAATGACATTTTTATTTTCGTTTTTAATCTGATGAATGTGAATGCATCTTTGGTGCGAAAACGGGGCTTCTACCATTCACAGCCATGTTTTGGTACAGCATCAAACATTCCATATGATGTCAGAAGAAGGCTTCTTCTCAGAAGAACCCTTTTCATATCAAAATAGCAGTTCTCTGCTAGATACCAGATGTCCCCTTTTAACATCAATCGATTCACTTATTTCCTAACTGTAACTACGAAGCATTTTCTCTAAAAAATGTTTCCTTAAATCACATTTACATTGTTGCAACATTATTTGCCTATTTTAAGGCCCAAATGTTGAATAGAGTTGAAGTTGCAATCCAATGCAGGAGACGGCAACGGTCCATATTCGGCAACTCTCCCCTATATTTAGAGTGATTTCAAAACACTAATTTGAATGTTTTATTTAAAAATTCATGCTCACTGTAGTTTTTAAGACAGAGAACCATCAAAGAAGTTAGTAAAGATGATAAAAATACGTAAACACAAGCAATAGTTTCTCTGGTGGTTCAATTCTTAATTATCATATTGTTACAAAAATCGTTCGGTGTGTGTACGGTGAAAACAGGCCAACAAGCAGGATAACGGAGAACGGCACTTTATTCACGAATATTCCGGAAAACACGAAGCTAAGGTAATACTAAAAAACACAGCACTTGCACTTTTTAGCAACACAAACAGACAGCAAATCACTAACAATAACAATAAAAGCAGGAACAAATAGCGCCCTGCTTCTAACAGTGACCAACTCGCAATGCGAACAAGACTTCCAAAGCGGTTGATTCCTCGTCGAGAAGGTAGGTATTCATACCCTTCTTCTGACAGGATGTGACGTCACAGAAAAATTCTAGTACATTCTGTATATCTTCGCTCCTATTAGAGATATCACGAAAATTCTAGCATTTTGGGGGACTTTCGTTTTGTCGCAAAGTCACTAAATTTGACGCCAAATGGTCGCCAAGGTCGGGGGATCAGTGGCTGACACTACCCCGGACTTCAATAAAATTTATGTAAATGTCTCTTTCCAACCATAGAACTAACATGGCTGGGAAGCAAAATTACAGGTTCGCAACAATATCTTCAATGATGCTGTGGGAATTAAACTCTTTAAGAGTAGAACCTCGATTATCCCAGCTCACTGGGACCGTAACCACCTGGGATAGTAGGAAACTCGGTTAACAGAGACCAAATGTTAAGTCATTGCTTCTTTTCTCTCGACAAGGTTTTTCAAAATTGTTTACTTGAAATTATAAAAATGAGAACGCAAGTACAGTAAAACTTCGATTAACCGTCGCCGTCCGACCAGGGCTGTGACGGATAACCGAATAGACGGATAACAGAAATCTCTTAATACATATGTACAGTAACGTGATTTCAATGCTGGCTTGGCACGAAAATGAAAATGGAATCCTTTAAATGTGAACAATACATACACGTTGTATTTAATATTACAAAACGATCAATATAAACTTCAATACAAGAGTTGTTTGGCCAAATCAAGCTCTTGTGCCATTAAGCTTCATTTAATCAATCAATCAATATAAAAGTTGTAATGCACAGAAATGTATTATAATACCATAAACCTACATCACTTTGACGATGACGCATAACAGAAACTGACGATTAATCGAAGTTTCACTGTACTACCTCGTATTAGCCGAAGTCTTTTCCGAGCCATTCTTCTGTAAAGTTACGAGAAAAGAAAAAAATACACATGGCACATTAGAAAGGCCATTAAAAGATCCATCCCTAATCGGAGGATTTACGAGTGTTAAGATTTTCGGTGTTTCATTCCAAATGATTCTTTAAGTGTGTTCTCAAAAGAATATTTCCCCCTCTCAACTACACGAGACACTTCGACACATTTATAGCGCCATTTCTTCACGAAAATGCAAAGAATTCGTTTGCATCACTATTGAAGTGGTTAAGAATGGAACTGTGTTCTTATTTTTGTTTTTATTTTAATAATTATTTAAATTATAAAAGATCACCTCTCCATAACGACCTTTTACCTTCTTTCGATTTTAGCAACTTGCAAATCGGCTCCAGTGCCAATTTTGACACTTTTTGTGTGTTTTAAGTTTCTAAAAAAATGAAAAACACAGTTCAATTTTCTGATACTGGCTGAGTTAACATAGATCTCGGTTGATAGAGCTTATGATGATTCTGCGCTAGGTTAAATATTAAAGTAATGTCAAAAAAAGGAAATTATTTTTTAAAATGAAACCATCCAGCGGGAGGATCCCACCTTGACTTTCTCGTACAGGGTTGACCGGGGCTAATTGGCCCGTTTTTTCTTCTAAGAATTTTTTTAAAAAGGGAATTCAAACTTTTAAAGAATTTTTTAAGCTGACACTATTAATGTACCTTCAGAAAGAATTTTCCATATTAAAATGTGAATATATTAACCATCAGTATTAATTTAAAACCTCAAACTGACACCGACTAGCTTGGGCCAACTTGCCCCGAATGCGAGGTAACTCACTACAAATATGAAGCGACTATCAAAAAACATTCTTCTATATTATTATATTTTATTAATTTAAGTAACATTTTTGTGTTATTATCCACATTATGTGTATTATATACAAATTTGGTACATTTCTACTCAATAAAAACTGAGATACAGTTTTTATGATCATCATCAAATAGTATTGTGCAATTATAATCAAAATTGAGTCCTCATGGTTTTGCATAACAAGTATCTTGCGTAATAAATCAGGTGCAATTCCATCCCACATATTCAGAGGTATTTCTATAACGCACATTCTGAAAAACCATACGTACCAAACCATTTCCCATGGGCCAACGTGCCCCATGCGAAATGGGCCAACTACCCCATATCGCCATTTTTGTTTCTCTTGAGTGTAGGGATTTATTGTGAAAGCATTTCGGTAAACAAAGAAGCCATAAAGTAGCAATGAAGAATTATCTTTCTGAATATTATTTGTAAAAATGGAAATTTTAATTTATAAGCAAAGAAAAAAACCCGATTATTTATAAATGAGGAAATTTACTCAGCTTAGGAAAAAATAGGAAAATCTAGCTGTTCTTTAAAGAACGCTACTTCTTCAATGACGCTAATGTGGAAGAAAAAAGAGGGGATAATGCACACTTGTCTGGAATGACAGCGTTAAATACTGGAAAGTTTTAAAAATATCGCGACGGGGCCAACGTGCCCCTATGGCCAACTAGCCCTGCTCTACCCTACTTACACAAAAAGTCGAGTTTTTTTTTGTTTAGCTTCGTAGTATAATGAGGAGAATCGAATGTGCATTTTGGATATCTATATTTGGAAATTACATCAAAAATTTGACACAGATCTATAACTTTAGTGTTAAGATACACCAAATTTCATTTGCATAGTTTGTCGCGTTACTGCTTTCACATACACAGAAATAGATCGACCGACAGACAATTATTTTTTTAGCGGATTTGGTAAAGAATTTTATTCTCATCTGTTATTCTGATGATAAAACCACAGGTCCAAGTCATCTCACAAGATGAAGTCATGAATTTCATCTATCTAGCTCGTTGCATTTTTGAGTTATATTATTCACACGCACACGGAAGAATAGAAAAACTGACTGTAGATTCATTTCATCCAAAATTTTATTGGAATCTCCAATTTTGATGCAAAGACCGTATTAAAAAATTCGCCCGTCTAACCTTGTAGTTTTTAATTATCATGTTCACAGACAGACTGAAAGGCAAAAAAGTCAAGCAGTCATAATTCCAAAAATGGGTTTTTGGACTCATGAAACATCAATCTCGAGGAGAGACAAACTTATCTTTGACGGATTTCGTCCAAAATTTTACCCAAGCCATTATAGCGTAAAGACCACATACCAAATTTAATTCGTTTACCTCTTTCCTTATTTGAGTCATCATTTTCAAAGACAGATAAACATGAATCCAAAAATGATGTTTCCGCTCTCAAGGTGATCTAAAACATGATGATTCATCAACATCTCGACATCCAATCCATGAGTTGGGGAACTTCTGATTGCTCTTGATAAGTCTTCCCCATCTATGTGCGAAGCTTTAAATGAGAAGATCCCCATGGATTGGACGAGATGGCCCAATTTTATCCTTCTGGACTTCTACTAGAACATTATGTTCGCTCGCATGCAGATCTGAAACGTGATATTCATCAACATCTCGACATCCAACCCATGAGTTGGGAAACTTTTGATTGTTCTTGATAAGTCTTCCCTATCTATATGCGAAGCCTTAAATGAGAAGGTTCCCATGGATTGGGAGAGTTGGCCCAATCTTATCCTTCTGGACTTCTTCTGGAACATTATGTGCGAAGAAGTCACTGATATCAGTCACATAAAACGTCGAATCATGGCTGCAATTGAAACTGTAACTCCGGAGATGCTTCACAAGACAAGAAGGAGAGAGATTGAATATGTCTTCCTGATGTCTGTAGAGAGATTAATGGTACATATCTCAAAAGGTACTCAAATGGATATAAAATTTTGTACTTTTCTTAAAAAATTAGTAAAAAATTTATGTGCATATATATTTTTTACGTAGGTGGTTCAAAAAGAAAAGTAACAAGAGCTCTCGGGTGTACAAATTTGAATTCTATGTCTGAGTATAATAGACGATCACAACATTTAAAAATTCTTTTAAGATTTAGACGTGGACCCTGATTTCGATAAAATGGTTTACCGATGACACAAATGCTTCAAAAACCATGGTAACTATGTGGAAAAGTAATATGTACCAGTGGCTTTTTATCTTTGTCTATCTCTTTGATTTAGTAAATAAACTTTTCCTCTCAGAGGACTCATTACTTTACTTTTAGAACCATCCTCGTATTTTGAGTTATACGATTTTGTAATCCCGTCCATTTTTTTGATGATTGTATTTCTAAAGCAGCTGATTTGGCTTTAATCTTGAGTCATTGTCATAGTTCAGGAAATGGAATTCTTACATTATTACCATACAGAATAAAGCATTGATTTCCAGTTCATTTTTGCTGCCCTAAATCCTGAATGTAACAAAAAGTGATTTAGACGAAAAATTTTGGTAAATAAAGACAACAAGAAAACCTAAAAATGTTTGTTACTAATTGAAAAAATAATAATTTTGAAAATGCTGTTAATAAAAATTGCGAAATCGATTCCTTTCAGTCCCAAAATGTTAGCTTTTTCTCGTGTTTACCAAGTTCTTACATTGTACAAACTCAAATGTAGGGCACCTTAACTTAATGCATCGCCGATGAAAACTCGAAAGATGTTTTCGACCTTCTGCCTACACACCCCAAATTCTTCTTTTCTTTAGCTTGACCTTGCCCGAGTGACATGCTCATCAGACGCGACCTGTTAACCTTCTCTAATTCCATCCTACATATATCGCCCCCCGCCCCCTGTCAAGTAGGAATTCATTACCGTTGTTGTTTTATTACACTTTTTGAGTGCAAGTAATGTTGTTTTACTTCGAACTGTGAATACGTAACGGAAAACTTTTCTGAAAGTTACCAAAATTATTAATGTTTGGAAAGGAAACAACGGGAGAATTCTCCTCTCGACTTTCTTGTATACTTCCACAATATAGCCAATGGGGTTTCTTTCCCGGGATCCCGTAAATCGTAAGATTTTCATAGTCTTTGTATTCCTTGGGACAAAAAATTGTAAAATTATTAACACTTTATTTACTGAATTAACTTACCATCAACTTTTCAATTTTATTTTGGCATCATTAGATAAATTTTGGTGCATAATACCCCAGAAAAGTGGGTAAATCTCTTTTAATTAATTAAAATAGCTTAATTAATTTAATTGATAATTTAAAAATTTCAATTCCTGCTTTCAGCTGCCATCTACTGCTTGTTGTCGAAACTATATTGTTCGTGTTCTTGTGAATACCGTCAGGTAAAACGGTCAAATTACGAAGATACAAGCTTAATTAAAGTAATACTTTTAAGTACGAACGGCAAATAAAGGGTTAAGAAAATCAACTCTCAAGAATGATATTTTAAAAAAATTATGTTAAAGTAGAGTTTGGCTGTGAAAAGATGGTTTGTTTAGACACCAAATCACGCTGGGATAGTTTGTTGCAATGCTTGAAAGATTTTTAGCAGCAATCAGCAATTTCAAAAGCATTAATTGATAATAAAGAGCAACATATTTTGAATATTGTAGAATTTGAAACTCTGACTGCAATTGTAGCAGACTTGAAGCACATAAAAATTGGCCTAGAAAAACTATGCAGTCGAAACGCGACTTTGCTAACTGCAGAAGGAGTATTTGCTTTCATTATTGGAAAGTTGTACAAACAAAACTCAGAATTTGCTAAGAATAGGAAATCTTCACTATCCAAAGAATTAGTGGGAGACGCAATGTCTGTTTAGTTGAACTAATGTAATATCTAGAGAAAGCATGGTGTTGTTGCAGTTACTGTTGATCATTCACGTTTACCACATGAAAAGTCTTTGATTCAGCAAGCTAAAATAATTATGACAAGCCTTTTTCGTGAGGAAGACGAATCAACGTCCAACTCTATCACTCAGTAGAAGAGAGCACGGACATTTTGGAAGAGAAATCTTTAATGTTGTGTACGTAAAATTAGAAAAAGCGATTCACTGAAAGACAAAGTTCAACTAACAAGAGTTTTAGCTTGAGCAAGACAGTGCAACAAGAATTGAAGTTATTTGACTCAACAGAAAACGTATCATCAAATATTATAAAACTGGGTGAGGCTTTGAAAACAATTCCTCCAACGTCGACTGAAGATGAGAGGGCATTTTCTGCTGCCGGGTTGTTCATAACAAAGCTAAGAAGTAGGCTGATATTGCTTATGTTTTCTTAAATCATACTTTAAAAATGCATAATTAATATATTTTATATGTATTTTGAAGCTCAATATATAAAAGAGTATAAATTTTGGAATTTATGAATATCCTTATAATTATTATTGACATCAAATAAAAATAATTAATTTTTATATTTTTTCAAATTTTGTTGCATTACCGGGAATCCCGAGAATGACGGTTATGTTCCCGGGATTTCCTGGAAATTCCCGGGAATCAAAAACCCTAATAGCCAATAAAGTGCTACGCAGTTTTGGACCTTTTTCCCGTTGACTTACTGAGTCCAAAATTTGATAGAGATCTACAAATGTGGCGCTAATGTCACATATTTGAAATTCGTTTTATTTGTTTCCACGCTACCAATGTTGTAATTAAAAACGAATGTTTTAAAATATTGTAAAAATTAAAAAAAAATGCTTGCCAATCAAACTAACATTATTATATTTCGAATTTTTCCAATTTCAAGAAGGCATAACACTTTTTTTTGGATTATAGTTCCCGAAAAGCTATCGCCAGAAAACATGAAAAGTTGGGAAAAAATGGGTAATAAAATATCGGTAGAAGAGATAATTTTTTATACTTTCAGAATTTTATCCAATATTTGGTTTCAAAGTACCCGAGCATGTTTTATCACATCTGATATCCTTTTGCGGACGAATACGAGAAAATCGAAGGAACACCATTCTGATTTTTTTAAAATTTCTAAATTCATTGATAGAGGGCAAAATTCAATAAGAATTTCAAGAAAGAGACTTTCCAATCCGATATGGAAAGTTAGTTGTCAAACATTAAATCAAGCTATAGATTCTGTCCTTTGGATGTGTTAATTAGTATTATTGCACAAACTGGCTGACCAATGTATGCTTTAGCAACTAATTCCTCCTTTTGGCAGGGCTAGCTGTGAGGTTTTCCTAGTTTTCATCCAAGTGAAACACAAAGAGATTCGTCCAAGAAGGCAACCTATGCCCTATATAGGAGCTGTCAGATTTTCTCGCTCCTTGCTGGCCTGTAACATGCCCTACATCACCCTTTCTGGTTGCCTGTGTCAGTGTGATTTTTTTTTAAAGTCAGACTTCTATTTCAAGTGCTTCCTAGATTCACATAGATCGTTTTTGTTAGCAAATTTCTGCATTTAAGTTATGAAATAGCTTGCATTCATTTCTAAATTTATATTGTCTCTCGGACTTTTTATTATAAGATTCGAAGCATTCTTCCTTTAAGGTTTCACGTCGTTGCTTTGAGCTAGCCACTTCACTTGACATCTATATTCACAGCTATTTAATCGGGATCGTATGATGTTGTCTGTAAGATAACTACAGCTGATATGTATATCTACTGAATGTTAGCAGATAATATATGCTTGTCTTTCAGCTGCGCTGTAGCTAAGGCTGTTCTGTGTAAGGGGTCTATTCTGGTACCCCCGGTTGGGTTGGGAGACGTCACTT
>BGPR01004643.1:16928-33733 GCA_013235015.1 Araneus ventricosus | reverse complement strand
CGAATTAGGGATAATGGGTAGGGGGTCTCAAAACCTATTCGACATGTTTTGTAGTGCTAAGCTGACCGCGAATTTGCGACATTGGGTAAGGGGACCTCAAGTTAGTTTTGCAACTGAGGCCTCATATTGACAAAATACGCTACTGGTCTTTCTGGAAGAAGTTTGCAATTCTGATCCTTGGTCGGGTGACATTTGGACCAGGATTCGGTGGTGTTTTATTGTAATGACTTATGCACAAAAACACTTTAAGACTAATTGAACCTGATTTGCCTCGCAAATCTTACTTTCAATGGAATTTGAATCGTCACAATTCCTATTGTGTTCAGCATGACAATAATTGTGATTGATTTTGGTCGAGCTCGGTAATCGATTGATTTCGGTAAATAGGTTGATGCTATTCAACGAAGAATTAAAAAAAAAATCGACGTTATCTTTTCTATAGGCCCGCAATCTGTGGTACGCACTTCTGGGAGTACACGAAAGTAATGTTGGTAAAAGCGGAAAGCAAAATGAATTAAAATTTTAAGAAAGTTACGGAATTTTCTTTCCCCAACTTCGTGCAAAAGGTTAATGTTGCGGAAATCCGGAAACATATCCACGAAATAAGAAAAGAATAGATTGCGACCCGGTAATTGGTTGGTAATTTTTTGCCACTATTTTGCACGAGTCATCCAAGTCTTCGCAAAAGTTGTAGCTTCACTCGACAGAACTGTTCTTTCTATTCTTTTTTTCTTGTATCCTTTTCGGTTAGAGTTTCCCAAAAAAGCCCCGAATGCTCTCAAAGTTCCTTGTTTCGATGTTTTTATTTAAAACGCGATTAAAAGCAGGCATCGTTATTTGCTCGATTGAACGCACAGTGAATAGCGAATGTTCATGAATTGAGCTTCATTTCTTTTGAGTGCTTTATTTGAAGTGCTTGTCTTTAAAGATATTTTCTTTAGATATTGTTTGGTTTCTCAAAATAGACTAAGTGGGTGAAAGCCAGAACTTTTAAGAGAGCTTTAACTAGCACTGAAATTCAAACTACTGATTCGGCGGCAATGGGGATCACTCTGAAGAAACTTGATGGTGATCATGAGAAAGTGAAGGGGACAATCGTGAGGTGTTTGATTGGCCTGTCAGTTAAGTTTGGATTGCTAGAAAATTTCAAAAATCAGTGATGTCCATCTTTTAAATCTCACCGTGTTCACCATTTCCATTCATCATTTGTTACCTCACAAGACTTGGTGGGTAAAAACACCACCCAAACATTTTTAACTTTTTAAAGGATATTGGTTTTTATACATGCATTTAACATTTTAAGCTTGTTTGTCTCATTATGGTACATTTTACTCAAATTTTATTACTTTGCGTTTTATCTAATTTTTATATTGTTTTACCATTTTTTATTTACCATTTGTTTTGAGAATTTATCATTTGATTGGCGCAGTTTAGCCAGGATTGGCTCTTGCGCCATTAAATCTCAATCAACCAACCAACTTCAAAAATCAGTGGACCAGCGAAGAAGATAAAATATTCTGACGAATATTGCTTAAAATATGGATTTTCAGTCACAGACGATGAAGATAGTTCAAAACCTCTGAGTTTTTTGTAGAATGATATTGCCTAGTTGTAGCATAAAACATCTTTACCAACATACCATTTAGAAACAAGAATGAATTAAATTAAAGATGTGAATTTTCGATGTCCATCCCTTTACCAATGTTATACCGAGAAGCGGAAGCGTTTGCACTTTCCAGGAAAAGCCAGAAGTGAGAGGAAGGCATAGACTGATAGCAACCAGATATTATATAAAGGTGAAATCCCATTTCAGGGAATATAGTACTGAAAATGATTTAATAATTCAGTGTTTTAGAAGGACTAACGATGCTAGCTGAAACAGTTGACTAATTTGAGATAATCATTAAAAAAAGGAGGAACTTGAATCAGGTGCAATTTAAACACTAAACATAGCAGGAAAAAGATTCATGACATAACTATTCGTTCTGAACATAATCAATTAAAACGAAGGAAATCAAGTGCGATACCGTTTTAACCCTTTGCGGATAGGTAACTTTTTCGGACACTCGGATTAGGTTGGCGCACTTTATACGCCATCCCATTTTTTCCAACTCTGTGCTTATTTAATTACATAAAACTTTATCTTTTACAGTGTAATATGATTAGGGGTTTGAATAGATGCATAATATACACATTTGTGTCCGAATTTTAGACGCTAGCCTCTTCGTTAATTGGATTTCTTACACCTCAGTTTCGAAACCGGTAAACAGTGGCGCATATTATGCGCCGTACTTGTCCGCAAAGGGTTAAATTGTCAAATTTAGTGAAGCGAATTTTACAAAACTGACAGCTAGATATGAAATATTCGAAAACTGCTAATAATAAATTATTCGTTATATTAAATAATTTATTAATAAATTAAAATAATAATATTCTTACTAAAACGTTATATAATAATTTAAACAGGGTTTGCATAGTTTATATATTTATGTACGTGCGTGTCGACTGAAGGACACATGTGGGCGAATCTGATAAGCCTCATGGACGCTTTTGCTACAACATTTTACCATAAGTCTCTATTTTCACAAGTAGAATAGCTCATCCTCCGATCTCATCATTTAAATCTGATATAGACTGCGCGAAATTCATAACAAATCTGGTGTAACTCGTCACATTTATTTTATTATAACGTAAAATTCCGCCGACGAAAATTTAACATCAACTTTGAAAAATATTTCATATTAGAAATATTATTTTGATTAGCCTTCGACGTCAATTTTTTCACCAATAATTGTAATAAAAATTATCTTCAATTCCCTTCCTACATTCATCTATTGTCCCTTATTTTGGCAAATTTTCACGAAAACAGGCTACTGATGGTAATAACCGTCCAGCGGTAATGGTAATAACCTTCCTTTTTTATATATTAATTGGGTACTTTTATCTTGACGGATCTCTACATAGTTTGGCGCAGCATCGCCAAATCTATGGCTCTTGCGCCACAGAACCAAATTCAAACTCACTCCGTGTTTAGCACTCTTTCCGCTAGCATCGCTTGGTCGCTCGTGATCACTCATTTTTTCAAACTTGAATTCAGACATATCATTGAACCGACCAATGAGCAATCATGAGAACATGGATGAAATCCGCCTTACTCTCAGAGAGTTTCGAAAATATCACTTCCACATCGTTACCTGTCTCTAAATTATCGGAAATATGTGGGAAGGGGTAACCAAGAGAACCTTTATTTACGCTTGGAAGAAGCGATGGCCGAAGAGCGTTGTCGAATGGGAGGGGTTTGAGACAGTACCTGTGGAGCCTGCAGTCCACGAGACTGTGTCTTTGGTCCAGATCATGGGACTGGAGGAGGAAATTGATAGCGATGAGCTTGAGGGAGGCCACAGTCAAGAACTGAGTACTGAAAAGCTTACGGAATTGCAATGTTTCACAGCAAGAAGTTATGGAGGAGAGCTTGCCAGAGGAGGAGGAGGTAATCAAAGGGAGAATCTGGCGCAATAAGAGAAATGCTCAAAGCATGGGAAACTTTTGCATCTTACATTGAAAAGCATCACCCTAATAAGGCAATGGCTATGAATACAACAAATCTGTTTAAGGATAATGCTGCGTCGCATTTTCTTCAAATTTTGAAATGTCAGGAAAAAAAAACGTCTCTAGACAGCTTTCTAGCAAAAAAGAATTATATATGTATTGTAAATAATAAACTAAATATTTCGATCTTTTTTCTACAAATCGAATACGCATTCCATGTTGGTTCATTCCGCGATAGAAGAAAAAATGAAGATGATTCGCGCTCCTTAACAATGTTATACTATATAATTTTCTTTGAATAAACATTATACATAAAATTTGTTGAATATTTTTTTTCTGCATGGGACGCATTATCGTATTTTGCATTAATTTATACGGGAAAAATGGTTTTGCTTAGCGAGTGTTTCGCATTACGAGTAAGTTGCTGGAATGAATTAAGCTCGTTAAGCGAGGTTCAACTGTACTTATACAGTTCTTTTATAAATTTAAGTGTGACTAACGATGTAATTATCCGCCAGATGGCGCTACCTCCTTCCCTCTAGGCAGCCGACTCTTTGACAGTGTGTGAGTAAGTAAGGCACGCGAAGAGATCCGGTATTGTTGAACCGGAAAAATGTTTTCGTTTCTTTGTAAAAACCTGTAAATAATCATTTAGCATTCATTAAAATAAATTATCAAACTTTCATGGAGCCCTATTCTATTTCGCCTTAAAATACTTTATTTGGATTTAAAGGAACGACCAACTTTGGTAAAACCTTTACCAGAAGAAGGTGAGTCGTTACAAGTGCAATTTTTATTTATATAATTTTTGTTTAGTATAAATCTAATAAATACAGGTTACCTAAATAAAAGTTATACTTATTTTTGTAAAACAACGCGATATAAGTATGTAGTACAGTGCGCGATGTAAGTATCTGTTGGCAACAGTTGATTATTCCGAATTCCTACGTCAGTTGCCTATGACGCATTTTACGTCACAGCAGATATATAAGGTCTACTTGGTTTTACTGAATCCCTCAGGCACTCTCTCTAGCTTCTTCTATTTTGTGATGCCGATGCAGCATGATGTGTTAAGTGTAATAAGATGCTCTCTACTCGTCTACTGTGATGTTTAGTAATTTATGAATCAGTTAACTCGAGTAGTTATGTTTAAACTTTGCTTTCGTAGACGAACCATTCTACTGAACTTTATACTTATTTCATTATGACTTTCAATAAAGAAAGTGTATCTATCGTATATCTGTTATTTCAACAGTTCCCAACAGTATCTCCAGAATACGCGCGCCTGCTGGAAGGTTAAATAAAGATGAGACACATTTTATTTTACTTTTGTTAGATTGAGACACACAGTCTTTCACAGCATTTTACGCGTTGTCATCTAACTTGAATTATTTAATTTTTATAATAATGGGAGTTTGATTCAATGGTTGGAGCAGTTTGGTAGTGAATTTGAGAAAAAATTGATTTTATAATTCCATAATATTTATAATGGATAATGAAATAATTTAAAGGCAAAAAGTAAAAAATAAAATGATAGAAAAAACAAGAAGATTCTTAGAACCAAGATTTTATTATTAGGGTTACTAAAATGTGGAAAATAATTTTTTAATCAAAAATATGGAGGTAAAAAAATCGTAAAAGCGTGAGACAATTGTTACGAACATGGAAAGTCGCTTCCCAGCAATGTTAGTCTTATGGTTGGGAAGAGAGTTCTGCAGGGATATGTATGGGAATGTCGGGGGAAATGGAGCCATCGACACCCGATCTTGGCGACTTGGCAAAAAATTTGGCGACAAAATGTGGGATCTCAAAAGTACTGGAATTTTCTTGATATCTCTATTAGTGGCCGAGATCTGGATTTATCCAGATGATTCCAGATAAAGAAGGTTAAATGAAGATAAAACACATTTTATTTTACTTTTGTTAGATTGAGACACACAGTCTTTCACAGCATTTTACACGTTGTCATCTAACTTGAATTATTGAATTTTTATAATAATGGGAGTTTGAGTCAATGATTGGAGCAGTCTGGTGGCGAATTTGAGAAAAAATTGATTTTATAATTCCATAATATTTATATTGGATAATGAAATATTTTAAAGGCAAAAAGTAAAAAATAAAATGATAAAAAACAAGAAGATTTTTAAAAACAAGATTTTATTATTAGGGTTACTAAAATGTGGAAAATAATTTTTTAATCAAAAATATGGAGGTAAAAAAAATCGTAAAAGAGTGAGATAACATGGACTTTCCAGCAATGTTAGTTTTATGGTTGGGAACAGAGTTCTGCAGAGGTATGTATGGGAATGTCGGGGGAAATGGAGCCATCGACACCCGATCTTGGCGACCATTTTGGCGACTTGGCAACAAATGTGGCGACGAAATGTGGGATCTCAAAAGTACTGGAATTTTCTTGATATCTCTATTAGTGGCCGAGATCTGGATTTATACAGATGATTCCATGTGACGTCACGTCCTGTCAGGGAGACATAAAAGGATGGTTTTCGGATAACAGAGTAATAGTGTGTTGATCGACTTAGAACGTGTTGAGCGACTGGAATCGCCTTTGGAGTGCGAACGTCTTTGAAATCTTTGGCATTTTATCCGCTGTGCAACCTAGTAAGCTGTTAGACGCCGAGTGGTATTGAAAGTGTTGTTGCTGTTATTGTTAATGATTTGCTGTCTGTTTGTGTTTTTTGCCTACTGTTTCCTGTATCCTATTCTTCGTGCTTCCGGAATATTCGTGAATAAAACGGCTTTTTCTACTATCCGGCTTGTTGGACTATCTTCACCGTGCACACACTGGACGATTTTTGAAACACACTGGAAACAATACTATACGGAAATTAAACCGCAATGAATATCATAAGAAAGAAAATTTGAAGAAAAAATAAATTTTCATTTTAAAGACGTTAAGAATTAAGAATATAATATAACTAAGTAAACTAAAGTTTACAAAGAGTATTTTTCTCAGCGCCTCATGCTTTTGAGATTTTTCTCTTAACCTCCATAGTTTTGATTAAAAAAACTATACCTGCTTTTTAATAAGATAATAAAAACTTGTTTAAAAATTATCTTTATTATTTAGCACTACACAAACTAAGATTCTACTCGGCATCAGGGGATGTAACCATGGCTGCCATCAACTTCTCAAATCAAACATATGCAACATTGTGCACCTTTTCATTCCGAAATCTACACAGAATTTTTATCAGAATTTAGTTATGGGCACTAGGTTCATATCGAAGTATTCGGAGTGTTCTGGCAATTTTCACATGAAGCGAGGCCAAACTTTCTTTCTTAAGTCACGAAAAAGAAACTGGGAAACATGGCTGCCATCAACTTTAGTCTCAAATCAACTATATCTAGCATTGTGCACCTTTTCAATTCGAAGTCTACACAGAATTTTTAACGGAATTTAGTCAGGGGCACTAGGTTCATATCGAAGTATTCGGAGTGTTCTGGCACTTTTCACATGAAGCAAGGCCAAACTTTCTGTCTTAAGCCACGAAAAAGAAACTGAGAGTTTCAGACAAGACTATAAAAGACACAAAAAGGAACAGAACACTTCTGTCGGTTCGGTTTGTTGATGTTTTCTCTCAATACTCTGCCTGGTATCTAGACATCTATTTGGAAAGAGAGCTTTTACTGCTTCTCGTCTTTTTTCCAAACAGTTTTTTTCCTCTGGTTCCTTTAGTTTTTTGGCCTTTTTTTTAAGCGTCTGTCTTTAAACAGAATGCACTAGGGCAGTGGTCGGCAAACTCATCAGTCAAAAGAGCCAAAGATCAACAGTATAACGATTAAGATATATTTTGATAGCCAAATTCTTTTTAAGAACCATGTTTTTAGGAGTCTCTTTAAGCTAGCTACTAACATTAATCCCTTAAACGTTGTGCCCACGCCGTACGCGCATCAAATTATCGCATTTTAGGCTTATAAACTAAAATTTAATCATTAATTAGCTTTATAATTTGACACAATATTATAGAATCCATAAACATCTCAAGTATTCTGTGCTTGATTGATGAATGGAATAACAAAGAAAATGAAAGTGTTAAGGGGTTAAATAAAACCACATATTTTAAAATATCCGTACGTAGTTGAAATGAATTCGTGGCAGAGCAACACCCCAGTGGCTAAAGTGCCGCGGTTTGCCGACCACTGCACTAGAGCAAGCAGCAGCGACAGAAGGCGACGTTTAAAATATTCTCACTAATTTCGGTGTTTAGTAGTGTGAGTGTATATTTGCTTTCATATTTGTAAACATTGCCAAGGGCGAAATTGTCTGCCCCTAGCAACCCCTCCGAGTTCAATCTACAACCCCCGGATGGACGCTTGTATCTCCGTGTGTTGTTGTTGTGTAATCCTTTCTTGTGTGTGTGAGCTCTCGCTAGCTCAAATAAATGCAATTTAACTTTAATACAGTCAGCTCTTGTGTGAATTATGAGTTATCTATTTAGCGCCCAAACATTCGGTATGTGAAAAAAATTTAATGTTTTTGAATATAACCACACTCATACAGAATGAAGACGATCTTATTGAAAGTGAAATAATAACAAACAGTTTAAAGTCAGAGGTCAGTGAACTTAGGACAAATCATATAACATATAAAAAACTGGGCATAGACTATGTTGTTGTTTCTTATTCCACTTGTTCTAGTTCTCAGCTAGACCAAGTCCAAGAGTCCGCTCGCCCACAGAAAATCAGTATCCAGTACTATAGGCGAACGATTCATGGTAAAGGAGGATTAGGTTAGGTTAGATTAACGTCCCGTTTTGAAGCAACACGAGGGCTATTTAGGGACGGATCTCGTAATTTTGAATAGTGGTAAAGGAGGAGAGTGCAGCTTCTGTTGTCACTAGACCTTGGACGCCCGAGGGAAGAAGTCTGACTTTGTCCACTGCCTTTATGCTTTAGCTGGGTATAATGGAATGGCCTTCACGCCTTGGGTGACCCTGCCAGGAGAAAAAACTCCAGACGTACATCGACCATTCCATCCAGGGCCACCACCCCCGCCACGATGAGGCAGCATAATAGGACTTGGGGGGGGGGGTAGACTGTGTACAAGACATATCTGCAAATATTATCTTCTTGGAAACAAGTAACTGTAAATTTATTTATCCGTAAACGTATTTACTATTAAAATCAGTTCACAGGAGCAACCAGTAGCTATTATTGTTTAATTTCGTTGCATTTCCGTTATTCAAACGATGAGCAATAATAGTTGCAACAAAATATTTGTGGCCACATTCAATCCCACGTTATACCCCCCCCCCCCGTGCGTAAAACTGTTCTGCGTAATATCTAGATAGCTGTGTTGTTGAGCAATGGGAAAACTGTAGATTCGAACTCGAGATTTTGACGAATCTCCTCGTTTTAGACCTCCTTGAGTCCGAAAAACACAATTTTGGAATCATGTCTGTCTGGTTCAAACCCGAGGGCCCCCTCCAAAAACCATTTAACCGGTTCGGTTGCCGTAATGGCATCAGGCACGGGGACATGGGGCGGAGTTCTGTCTGTGTGTCTGTAAACACGATAACTCGAAAACTATTAGCGATGCAGAGGTAAAATTTGGTGCGTGATCTTTAAACATAATTTGTAGGTTTCTATCAAATTTTGGACAAACTCCGTCTATGGGTAGTCCGTTTGTCTGTTCGCGTTCATGTGAACACAATAACTCAAAAACTTGAATAGCTAGATGGATAAAATTTGGCACACAGTTTTATCATTATTAATGTAGGTCCGTATTCAATTTTGGATGAAATCCGTCGAAAGGTTGATTGTTTGTCGATCTGTGTAATCGCATATTTTTAATCGCAATAACTTCTTAACAAAATTACTTAGATAAATGAAATTTGGTATGTGGCCTTCTTACCTTAATTGTGGATTTGTGTCCAATTTTTGTGTTAATCGGTTAAAAAAGCGTTCAAATTGCATAATTATTTTTTCTAATCAGGTTCTCCATGCGCATGCGTATTGGTAGTAATCTCTATGCACGCGGAAGGATTACGTTACATTGTCTTTGAGCTGTCAAGAGTGGAAGTGTGTGATACATGCGTTTTAATCGGTACGCATCTCTTTGAATTTGATTTTTTACCTAGATATTTTACAATCAGTATAATCTACAAAGAAAACCTTCTGATAGTCATTGGATTCTGGGTTACAGTAGGTTCGAATTTTTTTATCCACGCGGGGGGAGGGGAAACAGCACCATTTTGGGGAAGTATACCAGAAAGTTTAGGGAAGACCACTCCCGCTGGTTGTCATGAGTGAATGGATTTTTTTTCTTTTTTCCGAATAATTCATCGCCTAGTTTATTGTTCTGGGGACAGCTCTTTTCATTATTTTAAAACGCATCTTACAGCAAAAATAAGAAGAAATAATTACATATCCACCATAAAACACCGCATAATATTCATACAAAAAAACAGAATAATATAGTTAATAATGGATTGAAAAGTATAATAATTTTTTTAGTTTGCACAAGAGCTATTAAAATATCCACACGGATTGTTCATACGCTTGCACTTGATAATATTATTTATATGAATAAAAAAAGAAATTTTGAGAGTCAAATCATCTCTCAGTGCGCATGCACGGAGTTTGTCTCAAATTTTCCTTTCTTTAAAGATGTTCTTGTAAAAAATACTGAAGTTATATAATGCAGTAGAGCCCCAGGAATTCGAACTAATTGGGCTGACCTCTGTTCGGATTCCAGGGAATTCGGATTATCCGGAAAATTCGGTAAAATACTCTTCATACACAAAGTGCAGTAGAGTATTGACTCTGGGTGCTCTATGAAGGCGTAAAGAAAGAGCACGCGGCGATTCGCACGGTACAGTGGCAAACAAGTTGAGGGTAAAAAGAAGATATCTGAGTTTGTTTCTAGTAATTAAGGTGCTGTATTTATTCTTAAAGATCACTTCAAATACCTCTTTTAAGTTAGGAATAAACATTAGCTTTGATTCTGATTCGTAATTGTTATTTCCCTTCATTTTTCAGTAAAAAGTTTTCAGAAAATTAAAAAAAGATGTTCGGGTTATCCGAAATTTCGGATTTCCAGGGCTCTACTGTATTGTCAAAATTTTTAACATTATGTTTGCAGATGCTTAAGAGCATTTTCTTATATATTTACATCCATTTTTAAGAAACAAAGGTAGGCAGAAAAAAAGGCAAATGGGTTTCTTTTTTACATGATAATGTTTATAGTCTGGATGCTATCTATAAATTGCGACATGGATGATGTAAAAATCGGCCAAAACGCTTTAGATTGTAAATCATGGGAGTGAGATGTAAAAATGTTAAAATAGTATTGTTAAAATGACTCATAACAATGAAGTAGATGCTGCCGGAATAGTCTTTAAATGCACTGAACGGCAAGAGGATACCTCAAGCACTGGCTTGCGGGGAGGCTTTTCAGGAGATGGCTGTTAGGAATCTTAAAATATCAGCTCCGAAGTTTTCGAACCCAGATCAGATACGACAGTTTCTTACTGCTTCAAATCTCCAAGCTTTGCAACATTGGTTTATTTTGAGATTTATGCAAATTAGGTTTCTCAATAAATACGAGCTTTAAAACTTAGCGGTTGCTTATTCTCATTTGTTTCACGCCATGAAATGCGCTTATATTATTAGGTACTGTTTTTAGGACACTTCTAAAATTAGTTAGAGTTAGGCGAAATTGCTTTAATTGTTTTAAATACTGCAGAGCTTAACATTTTATTATTAAACTGTTATATGATTCTCAGTTTAACTTTAGTTGATCTGACTATAAGGTTTTATTAATTTTTATATCACTGCCTGATTATTCAACTAGCCAAGACTCTCGTATTGTTTTTACGGTAAACTCATGATAATTAGACAATGGCTTGATATAGAAGCTAGAAAACACAGCTCTGCTGGGAAGCAACCTACTATTACCAACTTTAAACAAAAATCGAATTGTTTTATCTTTGAAGTTTGTTTCAATTCGGATTAACTTTATATATATATATATATATATAAAGATAGGCCTAAACCTTTCATTTGTCTGTTGCATATCTGTATTATTTTTTTTTATCTTGAAACACAGGGTATGATAAAATATATTGTTTAATACTATGCAGTTTGCATAAAACGCGTTCCTCTCTTTCTTTTCTCATTTTCCGACATTTTCACTTATCCCACATTGGCATTTCTCGTTTATATCGAACTAACTGAGATTAAAATGTAGTTTTTCACCATCTTTGATCATAATGAAATCTTTGAATTATATTTTATTAACTATTTTAGCGACCAAATATTCATAAATTTGAGACAAGAAAACTCTATAGGAGTTTTCGCGATCCAAACTTTTTTCATGCGACTCCACTTTCAATAATTCAACACCCAGGAGAACCAGCACAACTCTAGAGCATTAATTGGCCGTACAGGAGAAGAACATTCCAGCACGAAGGAGGCCAGCAGGCACATAGAGGTTTCAGGATACAAGGCAAGATGAACAAAATACACGTCAAATATTAAAAAATTCGAACAATGTTACTGGTTTACAGGACAAGTACACATTTTACAACGTTTAAATAGTAACACAAATGGTTGAAAAATATACAAAAAAAAACTGATCATAAAAGGACATATAATAATAGCACAGTATATAACAAATAGTTTCAATTAACAATAAAACTCTGTAAATGGATTTTTATATGAATTTCAACTCTGAGAAAAGGGAGAGCATAACTAAAACAAGAAATCAAGAAAAAACACAAAAAACAAAGGCAAAGTCTACTTACAACACCAAATTTTAGGTGCAGTAAAAATCAAGCACCAAAACACAAAATTTCATAAACCAAATACTAAAATACAGAAAATAATATTAAAAAAAACATAGGATTTCAAAATATGATCCCACTTTCGAATTCAGAATGCTATTCCATGTGGGTTGACGACCCACAATTCAAGAAACCATGTTCCAGCTAAAGAAAGTTTAGATAACGTATTTATTATTATCGTAAGAAAGAGAAGACCAGTTAGCTGACCGAGCAAAGAGGCTGACTTATAGATGTTTTCAAAATCAATGATCCTGCTGGTGCAATGGCTGTTTCGAATTTAGAATTTAATAGGTGTTTGGGCTAGGACCACTTTAGCCAAAAATATAAACAGTTTGCCGTCTCCTAACTCTCACGGACGACGCTTCGAAAAGCAAATGCGTTAGAGAAAATCTGGAAAATTTCCATCCTCGTCTGAAAGTTAACTTTAACCGAAACAAGTTACTTTTAAAAAATCGGTCTGCGTTCTGGTTTGGAGATGCATTTTTCAAGTTGATGAACAACCTCGCCAACAGCGAGTGGTTTAAAGCAGACAGAGCTTTCTCTCGACGTAAATTACTTGCGTCGAACGAAAGATGTGTCTCTAATGTAATTATACTTCGGTTCCATTAAGGTTTGGGTTGTCAATTTGTGAGAGAATCTTTCTTTTAGCGTAGAATTTACACTCGTAATAGATTACTTAAAATTTAATTACTGATAATTTTCTCTACTCTTCCAAATTCGGGCTAAGAACCATAGTATTACTTCAAAGCTAAAACAAAGGAAAACAGGATCAAAATAATTTCGCATTAACATATGACGAAAGCTAGCAATTGCTCATCTTGATAATCAATTATTCTTGCCTGATCTTAATCGTTTTTTAAATAAAAGCACGTGAAACAACAAGCTTTCAGGGAATTTGGGATTTTTCCGGATCCAACGAAAAAAAGGGACAGAAAGGACAGCAACGCATTGTAAAGCTACAACTTTTTCCAATTCTTGGATGATTCATGCATTATCGTGCAATATGATTGATAGTGGATGGGGCTGGTGACAACCAACTATCAATAAATTAATACGTCTTAATCTACTCCTTTCTTGTTCTTGTTTTCTGAATAGGCTTTCGGACTTGCAACAACTTTCATTTTCGCTTGCAGTTGGGAAAACAAAACACTAGATCTTTTTTTCATTTTAATCGTTTACGTTTAACTGCGTTACGTAAACGATTAAAATGAAAAAACGATTAAAACGATTACGTTTTGAGTTTTCCGCCATTATCAAGATCACTTTCGCGTACTGGTCCTCCGCGTAACACAGGTTGGGAACCTCTGATCTATAGCTTTATTGTAAAGACTATACCTGAAATTCATCCTTCTACTTTGCTCAGTTTTTGAGTTATCTCTTTCATATGCACGAGAATAGACAGACCGACAGACAGTCAACCCATTCACAAATTTATTTCAATATTTCACATAGATCTACAATTCCAGTGATAAAGCAACATGCGAAATTTCATTCACCCGGTTCATTACGTTTTGAACTATCGTGCCCAAATGCATAAGGACAAACAGACAGACAGAGAATCTTCCCTTTCATGGATTTCGTCCAAAATTTGATAGAAATTTCTAATTTTGGTGTAAATACCGCATATCAAATTTCATTCGTCTAGCTTGTACCGTCTCTGAATCATCTTGTTCACAGACAGACAAATATAATTAAAATAATGTTTTTTTTTTCAGTAACAGTGTCCCACCGTAAAGTGTGAGACAGTATGAAAAGTTCAGGAACGCATAACACGTGGAGATACATCAAAATTTCGAGATCATAATTGCCGTTGATTACTGTACTTATTCGTATATTTGTATCGGTGTTCGTATACTTACAAATTAAAACGCAGACTTGCAATTTTGTATGAAATGAAAAGGAATTAATTAAAATGATCCCACCCACACGGTGTTGAAATTTGTCTTCCTACACCTCTTGCAAACGATAATGAAAACTTTCTTTTCATTGACTTTAAAACTCCCACCACAGCGATTATTATCGCAACCGCAGACGATTCAGAACTTGATTTCTGCCAAAAGATTTTCAATTCCGGTCTGTCGACTGTCGAATTAGTTTTTGCGGACAAATCAACATTTCCTACGCATAAATTGACTTCTTTTTTCGAAAGTGACGTCACCTTTCTCGAAGTGGGTCATGGAAAGTAGGCACTACGGCCACAAGGTGTCACTGCAAGTGTTGCCCTATTGTTTCCGAATTTCACGTTTCAGAACTGGTTCCAATACCGCATGATGAGGATATTAACGGTTCTCGCAACGCTGGGCTTTGTTTTCACGGTAAAGTGACTTTTCTCCATTCTGTCTTTGTTTCTTAATTTTGAAAAAAATATTTTTGACTGAAGATAACTATTCATTGCTTAATTTTTTTTCAATTTAATGCGATCTTTAGTTCAATGTACAATTTTGCTGTAGTATGTTTGCTTTCACCCTTAGGTATTGACAAATTTAGTCAATATAGTCTGCAGTGTGTTTACAGAAAGAAAATATTTGATAGTTATGAAAAAGACTTTCATTTAAAAAGCTGTACATTTTTATAGAACTATTTTTATCAGAAGAAGTAAAAATTAAAACTCTAAAAAGTTTCAGAGATATTACTCAAATTGTTATTTAACAACAGATAACTGATTCTAAATAGAATAATTTTTGTTTTGAATTTGTTTGTGGCTGCCAGTCAGAACAAAAAATATTCTTTAGTCAATGACATTTATTTATATATATTTTGAAGTGTAAGATTTATAAGTCATTGCGTAAAACTTGAAGTAATGCTATTATTTTTTTAAATATTATCTATATTATGAATTTGTTGCTTTAAATTGTAAAGGATTTATATTTAAGTCACATCTATCTTAAATCGTGCAATGGAGTTTTATTTTAATGGCACTTTATGACTGTCAAATATTTATTTAATGATCATAATGAATAAAAGACTTAAAAACTATGGTATTTTATGTTATATTCAATATAAATTTACAGAAATAACGAACATTTATTAATAAAATATATAACCTTAAGGAAAAGAAAATTCAAAAATTTAAAGTTATCATGAGCAGGATTTTGTCTGGTTATGATAATTAAAAAAATAATGATGAATAAAAATTAAATGTTTCAGAAGATGAAATTTTATTGTTTGGAGAGAAGTTCTGAACATCTGAACTTATTTCACTCTTTCCTTTGAAAATGGTATCGAACTCTGCATCATTCTAGTCAAACGCCAGGGAACAAAATTTGTTAGAAGAATTTTCTTTTTCTGAATTTCTTCGTTAAAGGAATTGCACTTTATAAGCAATAATCTGTGCTTTGAAGAAATTAAAAACATTAAATATTTTCCAGCGGAGACTGTTTACATTGTGATTTTTTCTCGGTCATTACCATTGAAATGAGATGATTAAATGGCTGAAGGTGAAAGTAAGGAATCGTGAGGAATGTTTTTCTCCGGTTCATTAAATGATTATATACGATTTAAACTCCTTGCGGCCACGCGACCCAAAAATTGGTCAAAATATCAAATTTCGTTGTATTGGCTTAATTCGTTGCTCTTATCTTCCTATTTATTGTATCTAAATTTCAAATTTTTACCTTTAATATTTCGGAAGTTATTTAGAATTTTATTTACGGTGGCAAATGAAAAACATGCGCGAATTACTACTTTAAATGGCTTTTTCTCCATGTCGGACTTTTCATCACTTTCATGTTTTCAGAATGGTAAAGCTTCTTCCTTTTTAAGACAGAGCTTTAAATTTTTTTGTACTTGTTTATTGTTATGCATATGATAAAACTGTGCATACAATAAGCATTCAGTTGCTTAGTTTTTTTATATACAAGATACAAATTGAGGTACTACCAAATTTCCTCATTTTTCACCACATAATACAGCAAAAAAATCTATTTAAGAGAATAGTAGATACACTTTAAAATTCATGCACAGTTTTGTGTAATATATTTCAGTGAGTCAACAAATAAATTTTGAAGCAAAAATATTCATATTTGAAAAAGTAGTGAATAATTTTAAAAATTGAGTTTTTCTTTTTTTAAATTAAATTTTAACTAAACGGGTAGATCAAAATGATTTTTTCTTTTCAAGATGACTTTATATGATTGTTAAGTTTCAATACCATCAAAACTTTTGCAATAATACTTCAAATAAAAAAATGTGGAAAAGGTAATGTCTCCCCTTAAGCCCGAAATTTTTTATTAATTGCGTCTGGGCAAGATGAATTTATATGATTGTTAAGTTTCAATACTATCAAAACTTTTGCAATAATACTTCAAATAAAAAAATGTGGAAAAGGTAATGTCTCCCTTTAAGCCCGAAATTTTTTATTAATTGCGTCTGGGCAAGATGAATTTATATGATGGTTAAGTTTCAATACTATCAAAACTTTTTCAATAATACTTCAAATAAAAAAAAATG